>JASPKZ010009348.1:2532500-2687417 GCA_030220185.1 Diploptera punctata
CAGATGATGTTCGGGGACCGTTTGGGCCTTAAAGTATCCTGACATTTGTCTTACAACCTCACCCAGGAAACTTGTCCCGAGCAGGGATCGAACTCAAGCCCGCTGCGTAACAAGGCAGCACCCAACCTCGAGACCACAGCGGTGAACTTTATATATATATATATTATATATATATATATATATGTTATATTGCAGATTTAGAAAATTTTCCCTTATAGGAAATTCTCGTATATAAGACTTGAAAGCATAATAATAGTCCCTTCGATTGGTTGCTGGCCAAAGGAAGGCAAGACCAGTGATGGGGCTGCCATCTTATAGCCTCTGGTTAGGCTTTTCTGGAGAAGAAAAGAAAATAAAGGAAAGAAGAAATGGAAAAAAGGAAGGACTCCCTAGCCCTCGGATGCCCTAATAGCGTCGGGGTCGAAAAATCAAGAGTTAACCAAGAGAGGTTAGATAGTAAAGTTAAAAGAGTTCAAAACACAAGAAAGTGGAAGAAGTGTTTTGCACAGCTTGGGCCACCTTGTGGTCGCCATCCACATATCCCCTAGATGAGGACCCCTGATCGCCGATATAAGTATGAATAAGAAAGTTTTCTTGGGTTTTCCGCGTCTTGGATTCAAGTTCGGCCCCTGGCCACTGACTCCGACGCCGAAATATATATATATATATATATATATATATATATATATATAATATCTATATATACAAGCGTTACTGCTATAAAGTAAATATTCTCTTTAATAATTTGCTTAACTGTTATGTTAGCCGCTAGATGGCAGTCGGAAGATCTTTCCGCTACCTCTTATGTGAATTGAGAATACTACATGTATAAGAAAATTGTATGTTTGTCTTGGAATTCTTGGGTAGCTCAGTTGGTTAGAGCGCTAAAGGTACAGACTTTAGAGACTCGAGTTCAAATCCCGACTCAAGCATTCTTTTTTCTTTTATATCATATATATATATATATATATATATATATATATAATATCATCATCATCCAGGGATCAAGCCTGTTGGCTCGTTCCGGTTTCATGAAAGCTGGAATTGTTAAAAACGTATGGTCAATCCGATTGCTTTCATGTAAACATTTAGTAATGTGGATTGTCCCCTGAAGGTGTAACTTGCACCTCGCAGGGTGAGACGATTGAAGGGGCTGTCTTTTTAAGGTTCATCGTCATAACCTCCCATTATATCAGCCCTAGTGGGAGGGTTACTTCTTCCGCTCTTCTCAGACCGTTTAGGACTTTCTCCTTGTTACCCCGGAGATAGGCCCTTATATTTCGCCCTAAGGAGAGGTTTTCCTCTTCCGCCAATTACAACATTTGAAAGCTTGTTCCATATAAATAATAATAATGCTTTATTTTTAGCTGGCAGAGTTAAGGCCATATATATAGTGCAGGAAATTAAAGAATGCCAACAAAATTGGCTACAGCATGTAAGAAGAATGACCAAGGCCAGAGTCCCTTGGCAAGCTTCAAACTAAAAACGATACATTATATATAAATGGATTGCGCACAAATGTGCAAAGGTGATAACACAGCTAAAAATCACTAACACTAACTTGGTCTTGCGTAATCACAAATTGTTTTTGTTCTTTGTGTACATGTTTCGATGTGATATCTTTCGCATTTCTGTTCACCACACTTCGCATATGCATGACATCTTCGGTTCATGGAATGTTTTATCTCTACACATTAGGTGGTGGAATCCATGCACGCTTAATCTTGTGATGACGTGTCGTATCTGGAAATTTGCTTCTGTCCAGTTCCTATCTATCATCGCTCCGGTGCTGAAGAATTCCGGCCATACTTCTCTCCTCTCTTTTTCTGCGTAGTCTTTGTAGCGCATGCTTATAGGGTTCTGTGGTTGGTAGTAGGTAAAAAAAAATAAGGGGAAAAATCGAAGAAAAGCTCCCTGAAGCGCAATTTGGATTCAGGAAAGAGAGATCAACTCAAACGTGGGGCAGTATTCAGCGCTCACCCTGAAACAGGAACCGACTAGCTACCGAGGAAGGGCAAGTAACGATATACAATTAAATCAAAGTGAAACCCTAGTGACATTTAACAGACACCCTCTTCAAAATACTGCCCCAAAGTGGCGCCCAACGTGGGGCCCTTTTACTGTGACAAAGTGTTTTCAACGTGAGTGCATTCAAAATAAGAGCGACTTACGAAAGTTGTGGACTGAACACCATGATCCAGCAACAGTGTGGAAGACAACATTCTAACCACGAGATGGAAGGAGCAGCCAGGAGTGGACAACAATCCAGGAGCAGATCAACCTAGATAACCGATGGCGGATCTCTACAAACCTGACGTAAGACAAATAATGAAGATATACCAAGGTAAAGTGACAGATTTTTTAAAAAAATAATAGAACATAAAAGTTGTCAAAAGACGGAAAAATAAAGTAAGTGGAAAATTAACAAATTAAACGAAAGTGTTTGAGTGTTGAATAACATAAAAAAAATAATTTTTGTGAATAGAAAATAAATATTAATATTAATAAATTGTAGAATAAAAAAAATGGAGGGAAATAGTATAAATTTTATAGAAGGGCAAGTTTCATCAGAAAGTAGGCCTAATGATGAAGTAGAAGTAGGGACAGAGCATAATGATAGCCCGAACGCCCCCTTAAATGCAAATGATTCAAAGAAAAATAATAAGTCCCAGAACGACTTTGAATATTTCATGAGGCAAATGTTAATGTCAATGAGGGAAGATATAAAGAAAAGGAATAAAGAAATGAAACAATGTCATAAAGAAATTAGGGAAGAAATGAAACAATGGCATAAAGAAATGAGGGAAGACATGAGCAATTGGAGATTAGCAATAAAACAAACTCGAGATTCTTTAAAATCAGAAATTCAGGGGACAGGAGAAAAATTGACCACGAAAGTAGCAGAAAAGAGTCAGATAAGGATAAATAAGTATAATGGAAGAGAGATAGGTTATGAAAATCCCCAAGAAAATAAATGTAAAATTAACAATGAGATTTATATGGTAGTTAATCCAACAGACGAAAGTACTGTAGATGAAACTCAAAGGGAATCACATAGGGAAATGACACTTCAGAATGAGGGAAAAAAATGCGAGCCAACTATTATAGATGTAAACAAAATACCTCAAACCAATGATGATGAATTACATGAAAATATATTTAAATGCAATAATGAAATGCATGTTATTAATGATGTTAAATTAAATCAAAATGGAACAACTGACCTGATGATTTCGGTACAGCCAAACATCCGCTCAGTGTTCCAATTTGAAAATTTGGATATGCAAAGTAGATGCATGGGAAAGATACGAACAAAATATGGAAAGAAAAACAAGAAAAAGGTAGGACGTATAGAAAATATGCTTAAGTCATACCGAGTAATAAAGAAGCGCCAAATAAATAGGAGAAAATGGTCGAAAAACAGTCAATACGTTAGATTCAAAGGTAACATAATGAAGTACTGTACTAAATTAGTGCATGATGAGAGAAAATGTTATCTAGAAAAATATCGTGCTGAAATATTTGATCCGGGCGCGAAATTATCGCAAAATGGTAGAATGCAAAATTCATACTATCCTGTTAGAATGGATGTAATATCAGTTAGACATTAACATGCATCTGCATTGTATGCACAACAATTAAATAAATGTGTAATTAAAAAGTAAGATTATATTAGTATGATAAATGCAAGAAGTGTTGGTCAGGCATATGTCAGATTAGTATTAGGAAAATTTAATGAGAAATAGTTTAAAAGGGTTTATATTGGTACTCACTAGAAAACATAATGAGACTAGATAAATGTTGACCAAAACAGGGGAAGAAAATTTAAATTTACAGAGGGAGCGAGAGGCACCACCTCGCTTTATATAAAAAACAAATAAATAAAAATAATTAGCATGTATATTTGCTTTAATCTAAAGCGTGAACAATAACAGAGACGATGATAATAATAAGTAAAGTGTGAAAATTACAAAGAAATGAACAGCTGATCGTAGTGGGAATATTTAAGAAAACGTTGAACCCAGTCTAGAATAGAGATAAAAATCAGTTCACTAAACTTAAAATGTTGTAAAAGATGAAAGAGTGCGAGTGAGACGGAAATAGGCACACCCTTCACAGGTACGAAATTCATTTGTCGAAAACAAGTTACTTACACGAATACGATGTGAAATGAATAAATAAATGTTTAAACAAAACTCTAAAAAAAAATAACCATGTGTTATTATAACTTCATAGTTAATGTTCTTAAAAACCTAATATTATTCTTAAGGAATAAAATGGAAGCGTTATAAGCATACGAAAATTTAAGAAAGAGGTTAAGGCATCGTCCTCTTAACAGTTTATGATTGGTGACAGATAAAAATATATAGCGTAGACAAAGTAAAAGAATGAATAAATACAGGATCAAAGCCCGAAGGAGGCGTTTATATTACGTCCTTTTAAATGATAAACGTTCGCTCATATGATAGCGAGAATTGTTATGGGTAGATAGAGCGACATGATTTTGATTCGACCGGTGTTGTCGAGTTGTTTACTAATGAAATATAAATTGTCGTCAAAAACGAAATTGACGAATATGAGCTACGATGATATAAAATTCTGTATACAACGGCGGTTCTGCGCGTATGAAATGTGATATTATGTTACCGAGAAGTAAATAAATAAGGATAATTTCCACCTTAATCGATTGAATAAAAATAATATGCGAATGATGAATAAAGGAGTTCTATAAAGAATAAATAGATTTTCAAGGTATTGTGAAGATCAGTCAGTGAACATGCTGAGAATAAATTTTTAATGACCACAGCTAAGGGAGCGCCTATATATATATATAAAAAAAAAGATAGATTTACAAATGAATTATTATGATGAATCGTGAAATGTTCTGAAAACTGAGATCGCGAGATAAACATATATGATTATTATTAAACACCAATATGCTTATTTATAAAGGGTGATCATCGAAAATTACATAGGAAACTAATTAGTAAATTTACCATGTGATTAAAAGAGGGCAAATATGTTTACGGCAACATTAAGATCTATGTCTCATTAAAGAAATAAATGACCCAAATAGAATAGATTAGTAGCTAATTGGAATAAAAAGAATGTTAGTTTATAATAAGTGAGTTCCAGTGAATATGTAAAGTGTGAACCATGGAAAGTGCGAACGATATAAAGGGATGATATAAATAAAAAAATGTGCATGACATTGCAATAATAAACTGAGTGATATATGGAAAACGTATTATGCTAAATTACCGAGCGTGTGAGAAATAAAAGTGACGTAATCAAAACAAACAAACGTATAATAAAGTGAAAAAAAAACGAGAAGATGTATGGGATATAATAAACTAACCATAGGGTTAAAATAA
Organism: Diploptera punctata; assembly: GCA_030220185.1. Lineage (NCBI taxonomy): Eukaryota > Metazoa > Arthropoda > Insecta > Blattodea > Blaberidae > Diploptera > Diploptera punctata. The sequence continues at coordinate 2,537,876 of JASPKZ010009348.1, forward strand.
GAAAAACAATTGTTGATCAAAAAAAAATAAGTAAGGTGAACCACCGATCGCAAATTGAGTTTAAATGTACATGTTTTCTTTTTTGTTGTTGTTCTAGTGGTAATATGCAGAAAACTGTAAGTAAACCAGGGTGATATATGTTCAATAATATAATCTATTTTGTGTTTATAAAAACATTTCCATATATGGCACTTGTAGGAAAAGTAATAATGTAATACATTTTGGTTTGATGTAATTAGCATATTTAATTACTTCTCTTCTAAGGGGAGCTGTGTTAAAAAAAAAAAAAAAAAAAAAGATATTTTTAACTTTACGTTAGTATTTTTTTTTTGTTTTAACAAGAGGCATTGTGAGACGAATATGATACGGCCCTAATAGTGATTAATGAATATAAGAAATGAATAAATAATGAAGGAATATAATATAGTTAAAAATAAAATAAGTTTCATATTGGTAAATAGTTCTCACAAGAAGCGGTTGAAACCCTAAGTAAAAGAGGTCATAAACATGTAACTCCTCAAATTAGACCTGAAATGTTTAAGCTGGGTCTAGCTTCTAAAATCACGTTTGGGAGAAATGTCAAACTCCAAATTTACAATCGCGTTAAGCCCAAGCTGGCAAACACGGTCCCTAGCCGTGAGAATAAAATCAAAAGGTAGGTGGTGGTTTAAATAAAATAGTTACGCCCTTGGAGGACATGTGATTAAATATTCTAACCAATCGAAATCAGAGTTAGGGTAGAGACCATATATGGGAATAATTGGTCCTGACTTCGATACGGAACTCATGAGGACAAAATTTAATAGACTGGTACTTATACTCGACACTTAGAAGAAGAAGAAGATCTTGATTGTTTAGTAAAAAAATATCTAGTAACAACGATTATGGACTTAGGGAAAATCTCCCGAACTCATTAGTCATTTGCTAGTCCTCATTAGCGAAATATCGAAGGCCAGGGACAGAACAGTTTTATTTTCACTGTGTAACGTAAATTGACAGAGATTAATTAAATAAAATAATTCAAATAATTAGTGATTGTCTGTTCCCACGCAATTCTCCTTCCGAACCCGTTATAGATAGGAGTCTCAGCGCTCACCCTGAAACAGGAACCGACTAGCTACCGAGGAAGGGCAAGTAACGATATACAATTAAATCAAAGTGAAACCCTAGTGACATTTAACAGACACCCTCTTCAAAATACTGCCCCAAACGGCAGTGAAACTCCTCCTTCAAAACATTGAGGAAGCTCTCGATAGAAAACAGAAGCTGTATACTGTCTTCGTAGATTTTATGAAAGCCTTCGATCTAATGGACAGAGGATTAATAATAAGCAAATTGAAAAGTACCCTAGGAGAGGAGAACGTGTGGACCCAAATCATTACATCAAAAAAAAAAACGATAGATTGGACCACTGACAAGATGGAGATTTGAGACTCATCTGGAGGAAACAGGAACAGGCTAATAAAAAGCCTAAACCTTAATTGTTCATGACGATGGATGATAAGTTAACTATATGGTGGTCTAGTGGTTATGTACCTTACCTCTAGTTCCGAGGTTCGCAGGTTCAAACCCGGCCGGGGTCGATTATTTATTAGGATGGAAAAATCTAAAAGACATCCTGGGGGAGGGACTTAAAGTGTCGGTCCCAAGCCTGAAGATTTTCAGGCTCGTAAAATGGCCTCAAGCCAGAATGAAAAGGTATCTAATGAAGATTTAACCGATTTTTCTCCAGTCAAGTAATACTTTAGTTTCCTACTAGATGTCTCGTCAAGGCAGTATACTATTACATGTCACTCGCTAACATCTATAGGGAAATAAGCGTAATTAAATTAGCCTGGTTAAGATCACATGTCACTCCTACACTGGCTATCTACCTATGTGATTGACACATGTGGATGTGAGGCCAGCAGTCGGCAGGTAAGTTTTTAGGTGAAATTTAAATTTTAATTTATTTCTAATTATTTTTGATGAGCGGAATACTGATTCTCTAGCAAGAATTATTAAAACACAAATTCATAGTCTCAACATAATAAGACCAAAAGATATGTAGTCGCAGCCAAAAATATAACTTAATCCTCCTCTAAGGGCCTTCTAGGCCTGTCGCGCCATGGTTTTATATCTTGTCTTGTAAGCCCATTTTTCCCTTGAACAGAAATTTAGGCGCTCTCCCCCTACAGGGAATAATTTTAACCATACTAATTTAGTTATACTTGTTTTCATATAGATGTCATTCGAGTGGTCCGTGGTCAGGGTTCCGCCTCATACTGACATCTAGGAAACCAAGGTAGTAATAGGATGGGAAAATTCGGTAAATTTTGCTTAGAGGTCTTTTCATTCAGGCTTAGGGATCTTTTACGAGCCTGAAAATCTTCAGTCTCGGGACCCACGGCTTAAAGTCCCTCCAGAAGGACTTGCTCCTTGGATTTTTCCATCCTAAAAAATCCATCGACCCCGGCCGGGTTTGAACCCGCGACCCTCGGGACCAGCGGCAAGGAGCATAACCACTAGTCCGCCGCGGCCAACTAAATTATATTATATAATGAACAATTTATGTCTTGGGAAATTTTTATACAACAGATGAATACAAATAGATTCAAAATATCGAAGTAACTAAATTCCTTTAAAATCCCACTTACCCTAAATTATCTGTCATGTGAAATGACTGCACAACATATGGTACATTACACCGAGATACATATAGTACTTAGAATTCTGTGATCGATTGCAAAGCTTGCCATCTTCTAAGAAATGTAACTGTTATATTTTATCTTTCACGTCACTTTTTTAATTTCCTCCCTCGAAATGTTTTTATCTCCATTTTACTTGCTTGTGTACATTTTCATCTCTCTTGCCTTTTATAAAAATTAATACACTTGGGTCGGGAAATGACAGTCTGTTTTAATCAACAAACACGGACCTTTTCATGCTTCGGTCAAAGAGCGCAACGTCGCATCGCTCGATAACAACCAGCGAGTTACAATTTTTCTTTCATTTCTGATTTTATGTACCCTGCAGTACATCACCTTTAAAAACAATGTTTGGTACCGTATAACTGCTTGATAGGCCTACATGTTGATTTGTATTATTTATACCAATGAAAATATTGTTTTTTTTTTTAATATTGCGATCCTTTTTTTATTATTATTTCTTCCTTTCTCGTTTTATTTCGTTTACACTGTTCTTCCTTTTTTTGTATTACCTTTGTTAACCTTTTTTTTTATCTTATTCACACATATAAGCACAAGACAGGACACACACCCAGACCCAAGGTGGAGATTTAAAATCCCCTACCCCGCCGGGAATCGAACCCGTGTCGCCGGAGTGGAAGGTAGGGACTCTACCGACTACGCCACGGCGACGGACTTAAAACAGCACTAACTATATTTATGATGTTTATATCAGAAAGAGAAGGGATTCTGGTTAGTGTAGACCTAATAACAGAAATAAGAAAACTAATATTATTATTTTTATTTATTTTATGTCCACCGCTGTGGTCTCGAGGTAGCGTTCTGGCTTGTCACGCAGCGGGCCCGGGTTCGATCCCCGGTCGGGGCAGTTTTTCTGGGTGAGGTTTTTATGGGGTTTTTCCTCAGCTGTAAGACAAATGTCAGGACAATTTTAAGGCCCAAACGGTCCTCGAAATCATATGGCCATCATCATCATCATCCTTACCATCATCATCATCCACCGGTGTGGAAAGCAACGGGAGGCTACCACACCTACAATTCCCTAGTAAAGCTGCAAAGCATAGCATGAAAATGCTATGATTGCAGTGAAGGACCTGTCCTCGGGCAGAATTACTATGGATGGATTTATCTTATGTCCAATGATATCAGATTGTCTTTTATGGCATTTCTTTCTTTCCTGGCATTGGCGGAATTGTAACACTGGTCAACATGATTTTTCTCTCATGAGTACCAATAGTTGTACTTACTGCAATTTTTTATCGTGTTTTCAAATGTGTATTCGGAATTTCTCCATCGTCCACAGTTTTTTTATTTCAATTTCAATTAATGGATTTAAATAATTATTTTTTTAATAAACGTAGATTTCTTCCCGGAAAATCTTGGCGCAGTGAGCGATGAGCACCGAGGAACACTTTCATCAGGAGATTTCAGCTATGGAAAAGATATATCAAGGCAAATGGAATCCTAATATGCTGACCGATCATTGTTGGACCATCAAGAGGGATCCTCCACAAGCGAAATATAGCAGAAAATACTTTCTAGGAAAATTACTTTCTAAGAAAGTCCGAATATTCGAATATTGTATAGTTGCTAATGTAGAAAATATTAAAGTGTTTGCATCTCTCAGAAACCTTGCGTGATGGAGAAAAACCGATATCATATTTGAATTCAGGAGAAAAAAATACTATCAGAATCACATATTTTTCTTTCTGATACAAAAAAAAAGTTTATTATTTGTTGCTCAGTGTAATCAATTTCTCAGATTGGGGCAGCTGGAAGACGGAGTTACGTTACCCCGATAATATGATGGATGATAAATGACGATAATGAAGCGCCAGGAGAAATCTTAACCTAAACTTAACCTAAATTTTAGATAATGGGCAACCACAGGAATAATTCCCTTGAAGGAAAAATTCTTATCGTCAGATCGGGAATCGAACCCGGGATCTCATGAACAAGTCAGAAACGCCTTATTTATATTTACAATTCTTTTTTTAAGTTCTTCTTCCAATGAATTGTGTTCATTCACTATTGTACCCAAAAACTTAAATGCTGACACCCATTTAATTTGACCATTATCTATTTGTAGATCATCTGTATTTCTATTGAAGTTACTGAATTTTGGGTATTCTGTTTTAATATTGTATTTATTATCAATTCAAATTTCTTCGATTCCTCTTTAAGTTTTACGAAAGTTTCTATTAGTGCTTGTTTTGTTCTTGCTATTATCATTATATCGTCTACATATGCTATACATTGTTTAAGTTTAGTTGAAATATTATTATTCATTAATAATACTCTATAATATGATACCAACTCCACCGCTGTGGTCTCGAGGTAGCGTGCTGCCTTGTCACACAGCGGGCCCGGGTCGGGGCAGTTTTTATGGATGAGGTTTTTATCGGGGTTTTTCCTCACCTATAAGAAAAATGTCAGGAAAACTTTGAGGTCCAAACGGTCCCCGAAATCATATGGTCATCATCATCCTCATCATCATCATCCTTCACCGGTGTGGAAAGCAACGAGAAGCTACCACACCTACAATTCCCTAGTAAAGTTGTAAGCATAGCATGGAAATGCTATGATTCCAGTGAAGGACCTGCCTTCGGGCAGAATTATTGTGGATGGATAATTATCCCTTATTCTTCTTCAGTAATAGATCTTGGACTACATCTAGACGCAAATTTAACCTGGCAAACACAAGTGAAACACATATGTAAAAAGACTTTCTCCATCTTACATTATCTTAGACGTTTAAAGAATTTTCTCCCAGTTTCGTTAAAACAAATCCTAGTGCAGAATCTTGTGTTACCACACTTCGATTATTGTGACATTATATATAATGATCTAAACTATGCCTTGTCGCAGAGACTGCAGCGTGTTCATAATGCTTGCATTCGATTCATTTTCAATATCCGCCGTTATGACCATATTTCCGAACACTTTAATAACCTCTCTTGGCTCCGTCTTACTGACAGACGTAAATTGCACTCTCTTTCGCTACTTTTCAAGCTTCTGAATTCTTACATTCCTACTTACCTGGCGTCCAGATTTGGAAGTTATCCTCCTACCACAATATTGACACTAGGTCACAAGATAGCAGTCTGCTAACAATTCCTCTTCATAGCACTTCCTCCTATTCTCTTCCTTCACAGTAGCCTCCGCCCGCTCCTGGAATCTCCTTCCTCAAGATATCAGGGGTTGCCGCACACTTGGCACCTTTAAGTCACGTTATACAGTTACCTGTTGTCTAATAATTAATTTTTCTCTATTTATTTAATTTTATACTATGTCATTAATCTTTTCCTCGTTTTTTATATATATTGTACATATTATATATTTAATTCGTTAAATTTAGAGTAAATCAAAATACATTATAAATATTAATTGTATTGTATTCATAACTTGTAATCGTTTATATATATATATATTGTAATTTAGATTTAAGACTTTTCTTTTGTATTTTTTTTAAACCTGGTTGAGTGGTAGACAAGGCCTTAAGGCCTTAACTCTGCCAGGTAAAATAAAGCTATTATTATTATTATTATTATTATACCGGGAACTATGTGTTCTTTAAATCAAAATACTGAGCTCCTATTAACAACTTCTGGAAGGTTGTCGGTTGAGTTCCATTTAATTCCGTATACAATCTCAATTTTATGTATTGTCACCTGAAAATACATATGCAAGTCTTCATAGTACAATATTGAAGAGATTACTTCACATGTTGTAGATAAGTGCTTTCCCTTTAACCCGGCAGTGAGCGTGAAGGCGGAGCTATAACCCGTTAAACAAACACCATCAATATTAAAGGTGTCATGACTCATAAAAAATTAATTTCAAAGATTAGTTTACCACGTAAACAAGAATCCACTAGCGCCTGGCATGCAGTATATAAGTTAGCTTTCTAACCACACACAACCTTAAACATGCCACTTTACACTAAACACCATTAATTTTTATAGTATTTGAAGAGAAAAATTATACGCTCAGACCGGGACTTGAACCCGGGACCCTTGGTTCTCTAGACCAAGTGCTCTACCAACTGAGCTACCTGAGCAAGTACCGATCTAAACGCAAATCTTTCTCTATATACATTGTAATTCCCATCCACCAAATGCTGTGAAGCCATGCTTCTATCTTGCAAATGGCGGCTCCTTTATTAAGAAGACATATTTGGGAATTATACATTACAGCCAGTACGGCTGTATTTATTCAGATATTCACAATTTTTCTATGATCCAATAAAAGGAGGGGGCACGCCGTAGCGTAGTGGTTAAGGCACTTCGCTACAAGTCGGAAGGTCGAGGGTTCAAGTCCCGGTGGGGTCAGGATTTTTAAACTGACCCAAACCTTCTGGCGGCACTATGGCCCTGGGGTCGACTCAGCCTCTAACGGAAATGAGTACCAGACGCTTGTTCTGGGGGTAAAGGCGGCCGTCACGCAGGGCTGACAACCCGGCCGACATCAAGTGCCGATTGTCTAGAAAAAGTCGGAGCCTTAACCTCCTACTCCCCAAGGGCATCCCGAGGCCTGTAGTGGGATTACTTTACTTTGGGGTACGCCGTAGTGTAGTGGTTAAGGCACTGAGCTACAAGCCAGAGGGTCGAGGGTTCAAGTCCCGTTGGGGGTCAGGATTTTTAAACTGACCCAAACCTCTCTGGCGGCACTATGGCCCTGGGGTCGACTCAGCCTCTAACGGAAATGAGTACCAGACACTTGTTCTGGGGGTAAAGGCGGCCGTCACGCAGGGCTGACAACGCGGCTGACATAAAGTGTCGATTGTCTAGGAAAAAGTGGGAGCCTTAACCTCCTACTACCCCAAGGGCCTCCGGGCCTGTTGTGGGATCACTTTACTTTACTTATCCAATAAAAGGAGTATTGCATCATATTCTAGGGTCTATATATTTTTATTTGACAAATAATGAAGTTTTTTATTAATTAATCGGCCGCGGTGGACTAGTGGTTATGCTCCTTGCCTCTGGTCCCGAGGGTCGCGGGTTCAAACCCGGCCGGGGTCGATGGATTTTTTAGGACGGAAAAATCCAAGGAGCAAGTCCTCCGGGAGGGACTTTAAGCCGTGGGTCCCGAGTCTGAAGATTTTCAGGCTCGTAAAAAATCCTTAAGCCTGAATGAAAAGGCTTCTAAGCCGAATTTTCCCGTCCTAGTACTACCTTGGTTTTCTAGATGTCAGTATGAGGCGGAACGCTGACCACGGACCACTCAAAATGACATCTGTACGAAAACAAGTGTAACTAAATTAGTATGGTTCAAATTCTTCCTTGTAGGGGGAGAGCGCCTAAATCTCTGTAAAGGGAGAACATAGGCTTACAATACAATACAAAATATTCATTAACTAGGTAATACCTGGCGTGCGCTGCTACGTCTAAATAAATGAAAATTAATGTGCTTTTATGTTTAGTTGAATAAGTAAGAGGAAAAATAATTATAAATTTATATTTTTTTGATATCCCGTGCTGATTACCCGGCGTTGCCCGGGAATCTACTTATCCCGATTTTCCTGACATAAATGAGCAGAAATACGAAACTTAACGTGTTTTATGTTTAGTTAAATAAGTACAGGGGAAAATTTGCATCGTAATTATCTTTAGATACCCCGTGCTGTTTACCCGACGTTGTCCGGGAATCTATTCATCCCGATCTTCTTGACATAAATGAGCAGAAAGACAAAAATTAATGTAGGCCTACTTCTTATGATTAGTTGGATAAGTAAAATTAATAATAATTATAAATGTATATCGTAATTATTTTAAGATTTGCCGTGCTGATTACCCGGTGATGCCCAGGAACTTATCTCGATCTTCCTGGCATAAATGAGATAGAAGGCAACATTCGTTATTGTGAGTTATCCGTAAAAGAATACCCGCCATGTGCTGCTATGCTTGCACAGGAATCTACGTACTCGTCTCGATTTTCTTGGCATCAATGAAAGACAAAAGATGTTATTATGAGTTATCCGTAAGAGATAAACATATGCTGTCGCGGACTTTTTGTAGAGCTTCTTGAAATATCCAATTCTGTGTACATTAATTTTGTGTGTTTGTTATGATTTAAACAGCGTAAGCCATATAAGTGTCCAAAGAGCTACTTTTTTCACGTTTTCCACTACAAAGGGCGATTTTTAAGGGTGTAGGAGTTGAGTATCACAACTCTCTTATAGCCTATGTTTATCCTGGGAATCTCCTGAAACTTTTGCAAAAAGCTCCATCACAATCGGATCAACGGTATGGCCGCGCATAAAGTACGAACAAAACAAACAACATTAATTTTTATATATTATTAATTCAACAATTTTTTTAAATCCCTTCAAATTCTTGATCACGTTTATTTACTAAATAGAACTTCCATATTACATGTAATTTATTCAACGTACTGTACAATACAACACAAACACTTAATACAAGGGATGCAGATCTTCTGATTAGGTTAAAGCATTCAATTCCGTAATTGAATGGTTGCCCCGAAAGGAGATATCCATCCATCCATAGTAATTCTGTCCGAAGACAGGTCCTTCACTGGAATCATAGCATTTTCATGCTATGCTTCCAGCTTTACTAGGGAATTGTAGGTGAGATAGCTTCCCGTTGCTGTCCGATAGGATTACCCATGCTGGACTGATCGAAAGCCAGATGAAAAAAGTACCTTGGTCATAAGAGTGACGATCTTTCGCCGTAAAAATACAGCCGTCAAGAAATGCGGACATGGGTTTAACTGGGGTAAATGTGTGAACATATACTTCGTTTTTCTGATGTTTACTTCCAGTCCCAATTTCTTAATGTAACTCAATAGGGTGTGCATGTTGGCCCTTAGTATCGTAGTATCTCCTCCCTATCACTTAATAAGTTACTGTTTCATCCATAGCTTACTTACTCACTGGCACTATCGAACGCATAGGTTCATGGCCGCACGGACATAATCTCTCCATAAATCCCTATCCTGAGCTAATGCTTTCCAATCATTCCCTGTATAATCTACTTCCCTCAAATCATAGTTAATGTTATTCTCCCAACTCATTCTTGGTCTACCAACTAGGCGTTTTCCCTCTGGCTTTCCTACAAGAAACTTCCATGAAGTCTTTCATTCCCCATACGTGCAACATGTCCTGCCCATCGCAGTCTACGAGACATAACTGTTCTTATTATATCTGGCTTCCTATAAAGACTATGTAGTTCATTGTTATGTAGTCTTCTCCATACACCTGTCTGTTCATCTCTCTTTGGTCCAAACATTTTCCTAAGAACTTTATTCTCAAATACTTGTAATCTCCTTTCCTCCCTTAAAGCAAGAGTCCATGTATCATTCATAGCATTAAACATAATTAATATTATATTAAGTATCTCAATATTCAGATGAAGTTGAAACGTGGTTTGTTTCATTGAAGTCTAAGGGAATCGATAATTGTTTCTGATCACAATTAGATCGTATTTATTACATGTAAAAGAATCGGTTGTGTAAAAAGATGTGACAGGAAGTGCGTCATCTTGGAAGTGGAGTTAATGAGGCTTGCCTTGATGGTTTTGGAAGTGTGCACGGATGTATTTCCGACCCAGTTGTACTATGAACGCGACAGGTGTAGACTGGACGTCTTCTGCAATTTATCGCATATCTTACACAAGGATTGCAGTAGTGATAATACTGACGATTTGGGCAAGGATTTTAATGCACGAAGTGGCTGAATTCAAATACCTAGGAACAATAATCACAAATAGGAATGAGATGCACAAAGAAATTAAACATAGGCTCAATTCTGGAAATGCGTGCTATTATGCATTGCAGAGACACTTGATCTCCCAACTCCTTTCAAAAACGTTAAACTGAAAATATATAAAACTATTATTCTACCAGTTATATTATATGGGTGCGAAACATGGACTCTCACTTTAAGGGAGGAAAGGAGATTACGAGTATTCGAGAATAAAGTACTTAGGAAAATTTTTGGACCAAAGAGAGATGAACAGACAGGTGAATGGAGAAGACTGTATATTTAGGCTACATATTTTTAATCTGTATATGGAACTTTCTATTACACTGGTCAACATGATTTTTGTCTCATCAGTACCAATAGTTGTACTTAATGCAGTTTCTTATCGTGTTTTCAAATATGTATTCGGAATTTTCTCCATCACCCACAGATTTTTTTTTTCAATATCAATTAATGCATTTAAATAATTATTTTTTAATAAACGTTTTTTCGTCCATTTGTCCATTGAGCGATGATCACGGGGAAAAGTTTCTTCAGGACATTTCATCTATGGAAAAGAGATATCAAGGCAAATGGAATCCTAATATGCTGACCGATTATTGTTGGATCATCAAGAGGGATGCTCCACAGGTGAAATATAGCAGAAAATCGTCTTCTATGCGAGTCCGAATGTTTGAATATTGTGTAGTTACGAATGTAGAAAATATTAAAGTGTTTGAAATTATATAAACCTGTCTCTCGAAAACCTTGCGTGATGGAGAAAAACCGATATTATATTTGAATTCAGGAGAAAAAATACTATCAGAATCAAATATTTTTCTGAGACAAAAAAACAGTTTTTTTTCGTTGCCCAGTGTCATCTCTCCCTTCAACTGGATTTAAGTTATACTCATTAATTAAATTACGTTGCAACATAATTTATGCTTTTCACGAACTTATCTTGACATATAAAAATATTGAGTATCGAAAGATGAAATATTAATAGTGTATGGTAAAAAATTTTAATTAGTTGCTTCAATAGATTTTTTAGTATTGCTAATTATGAAACGGACTAATAGAGCTTTGTAGAAATCTATATTGAAACACTATATAATGAAATATATATATAAATAAATTGTTTTGGTAGAAATTAATCATTTGATACTGTTGAATGCGCCTATAAAAGAAACACCAGCTGTAATAGCCTCATGGTTCATAATATAACAAGTCAAATGCAATGAATAACTGTATATAATGAACTATCGATTCATAGCCAAGAGCTTATATGTATGTAATAACGATATTCATTAAAACAGTTTTGGTCTCAACTGCTCTTCTACTAGCGCTTCATTTTTCAGTTATATTTTTGTAAACTATAGCTGCTTTTCTGTATTTACTAACATTATTTAATATTTTAAACTTTTTCAAACAATTTTTAAAACATTATTAGACAATTTTGAAGTATTTATTTAAATATGCAAATCACAATATTATGACACTGTTAGACTATATTGTGATAATAACTGCTATTTTCTCCACAGAGTATATTACTTAGTCTATGATTTTTCTATCGCTGGTTGGATCAGCGTTAGAGAGTGATATGTAAGTGTACACCCATTTTTAATACACTTTGGTAATTTTAATAATATTAATATATTTTTTAACATACATTTGGGGATTTATTGCAAATATTGATCATTTAAATTTGATAGCGACGGATAGTAATCGAGGATGATAATCGATATGTGGTTCGATTGTGGGTTATCGCTGGCTCTATAAACTCTGGTGCATGCACACTGTTGTTCTATAGGGCTTTGAAAATATTTCACGCTAGTTTAAGTGCAGTTTTTCCCAGTTTTGAATGTATACTATTGAGTTAATGCAAGAGCTATCTTCCTTGGGTAATCCAGACTTTCTCAAATAATTTTCAATAAGTACCACACATTGCACTTTTCGTCCATTGGGCTCAGCATTAGGCGGATAGATGGCGTTAATGTATTCTATTTTTAATTTATGCACCACTTCGCAAAACCACTTAACATACGATTTATGTTTGTGATATGAAATAACTTGTAGAAAAAAAAAGCTCAACTGCACTTCTATTAGCGCTTGATTTTTCAGTTATATTGTTGTAAACTATAGCTCTTCTTCTGTATTTACTAACAATATTTAATATTTTAAACTTTTTCAAACAATTTTTATAACATTATTAGAAAATTTTGAAGTATTTATTTAAATATGCAAATCACAATATTATGACACTGTTAGACAATATTGTGATGCTAACTGCTATTTTCTCCACAGAGTATATTACTTAGTCTATGATTTTTTTATCGCTGTTTTGGGTTATCGCTGGTTGGATCAGCGTTAGAGAGTGATAATTAAGTGTACACCCATTTTTAATAAACGTTTGGTAATTTCAATATTATTAATATATTTTTTAACATAGATTTGGGGATTTATTGCAAATATTGGTCATTTAAATTTGATAGCGACGGATTGTAATCGAGGATGATAATCGATATGTGGTTCGATTGTGAGTTATAAACTCTGGTGCATGCGCACTGTTGTTCTATAGGGCTTTGAAAATATTTCACGCTAGTTTAAGTGCAGTTTTTCCCACTTTTGAATGTATACTATTGAGTTCATGCAAGAGCTATCTTTCTCGGGTAATCCAGACTTTCTCGAATTATTTTCAATAAGTACCACACACTGCACTTTTTGTCCATTGAGTTCTGCATTGGGCGGATAGATGGCGTTATTAATCTGTTCTATTTTCAATTTACGCTCCAATTCGCAAAACCACTTAACATGCGGTTTATGTTTGTGATACGAAATAACTTGTAGAAAAAAAATCGGCTGAACTGCACTTCTACTTACCCTTGATTTTTCAGTTTATTGTTGTAAACTATAGCTTTTCTGTATTTACTAACATTACTTAATATTTTAAACTTTTTCAAACAATTTTTATAACATTATTAAACAATTTTGAAGTCATCATCATCATTATCATCATCTGCATTCAATTTTGAAGTATTTATTTAAATATGTAAATCATAATATCAGAATAATTTTAGACAATATTGTGATGCTAAACTGCTATCTTCTCCACAGTGTATATTACTTAGTCTATGATTTTTTTAATCGCTGTTTCGATTATCGCTGGTTGGAACGGCGTTAGGAAGTGATAAGTAAGTGTACACCCATTTTTAATAAACTTTGACAATTTTAATATTATTAACATATTTCTTTAACATAGATTTGGGGATTTATTGCAAAGATTTGCAATTCAATTTATTAGCAACGTGCTGCCATCTAGCATAAGCTGTATGAACTTTAGTACGACATCGATAATAATCGATATATGGCAAGGATGATAATCGCTATGTGGTTCGATGGTGGGTTATCGCTGGCTCTTTAAACTCTGGCGCATGCGCACTGTTGTTCTATAGGACTTCGAAAATGTATTAGGTAAGATTAAATGAAAATTTTCCAAAAAAATCATTAAAAATCAAGCCAATTTTTCCAGGGGAATTTCGGTTATACATCTTACCAAGACTTACATATAGAGAGGTAGATCGCGATATAATGGGAGATTTACATTCATGCGATATCGGCTCTAAAAGATTATTCACTCATTTCAACTGAGTGCCTTTATAAGTAGTGGTGTTTGAACATATTCCGAAAGGCCTATAAAGTTTTGGCCATTCAATGCCACCGTGCCATGAGTGAATATTCGATCGGAGAACAAGTGACTTTTAGCATCATGTTGGCCAATGTTTTAACATATGTTCCCGCTAGAGCCAATTGCCAACATGTTTACTCACATATAAGATGATTCTATTCCAAGAGTCCACTTACATTAGTGGGCAGTTAGGGTGAGAAAATGGGCAAGTGAGTGTTAAGTGGGCAAGCATTTCTCACTTTTTTGAGAAAAAAACCAATATATATATTATATATATATATATATATATATGTGTGTGTGTGTGTGTGTTATAATTAAATGTTTAACATTGAGCAATGAAAGCTTAATATGGTATGATAAGAAAAATAAATGCCTGGACGGTATTCGAACCCGGAACTCAGAGTCTGTACCTCAGCTTGTTATCCATTACACCACCAGGCGAATCCAATACAAACACTTATTTTTCTTATATATGTATTATATTTTCCATTATTACTAGATGTCGGAAGACCGAGTTCTCGCGACATCTAGTAATAATGGAGAATATAATACATATATAAGAAAAATAAGTGTTTGAATTGGATTCGACTGGTGGTGTAACGGATAACAAGCTGAGGTACAGACTCAGAGTTCCGGGTTCGAATCCCGTCCAGGCATTTATTTTTCTTATCATACCATATGTATATATATATTTCTCTTAGGTAATTATTCACATACTCCAACAATAAATTGTATGTTTTTTAAATTTAAATTTATGCTGGTGGCATCACATAGAATCCCCGAGATTTTTTTAAAACTAAAACTTGACTTTATTGAGGAAGACAGATCCTAGGTACATATTTTATTTTACTTTTCATATAGTAATCTCGTCCATCGATGTTGTCTTGGGGTAGCGTTGCTACCTCTTCCACAGCACGCCCGGTTCGATTCCCTGTCGGGACAATATTTTCCTGGGTGACAGTTTTATTCGGGGGTTTTCCTCACCTGTAAGACAAATGTCAGGAAACTTTAAGGGCTAAACGGTCCCCGAATATAATCTAGCCATCATTATCATATTCGCCATGTTTAGAATGAATGTATGTATGAATGGTGTGTGTCGTTTTAATGTTGTGTCGCCTCGAAGGAGGCTCTGACTTTCAGCCGAACACTCATTATGGCAGGCCCTCCATGTCCTTGTGTGGTCATAAAAGTATGAGTGTGATTCATAGTTGAAAATCTCTCTCCCGACAGGTCGTGCGGCTGTAAGGTTCGGGTGGCATGTGGCACATAAATGTACCTGGGACATTCCATACGAAATCGGCAAAAAAATTGTGAAAATTGAACTCACATCTTTAAAAGTTTACCATTTTTTTTACAGTCAAACTTTATGATATACTGAATATCTGAACCGAATTTCAAGTCTTCACTTGGTGTAATTAAAGAGTAATAGAGCTGTCAATTTATCGTATTGTTTTAAATAGTCTCTTTTATAAAATACATTTCTCGAAGTATGGCTATTCCCTCAACTTGAAAAGATAGTCACATTATAGATGATTTTATGCTCTATCGCTTGAAAATTAGTATCTTAATATTTACGTTTTTCTGAAGGGCGTAAATGCAATTAATAGGCAATTGACCTTCCTCACCAAAAATTTTATAAAATCAAAAAGTGCCACATTATTACCTGAACACCAGTTAATTTTTTGTAATTAGTATTAAAGTGGAGTCTTGAAAGGAAACTACCAAAAATAATTATTTTTCCTAAAATCTCCTATGTGTAGACTGCCCGCAATACCTTTCGCGTGAGTGGAGATCGCTCGCTCGTACAAACAATGACGGAGCTACTTGGTAATAGTCCTTTGCGCACTTACAAATATTTTTTATTGTTATTATCATCATTACATTATTTTTATTATCATTATTACAATTATTACATCATCATCATCATCATCGTGGACTAGTGGTTACTCTGAACGCCTCCGATTCCGAGGTTCGCGGGTTCAAACTCGATAGGAATCAATGGCATTTTAAGGCGTAACAATTCTGATGTAGCTTTCTCCAGAAGGAAGGAAATCCGTGAGTCCCGTGTCGTAAATATATGGTACGTAGGAGAACCTCGTGCTTGAAATAAATTGCTACATAATAAACGTCATTAAATATAACAATCTTTATTGATATATTCAGTAGGCGGTTAATTTTGTGCTGATTTTGGCTAATGTATAGTTTAATTTAAATTACTAAACACCTACGAATTCAAGCTGGTAGGCCTATTAAAAATATTTTCTAGAGAGTAGTTTTGTAATGTGTTGTAATATTTTGTACTTGTACCCTACACCAATGTCTGATGTTGAATATGGTAAGTAATGTTAAGCTATCGATAATAATTTATAACAATTTTCATGCTGTTACAAGTAATATTTAAGAGGTATAAATATATTTCATTGGCTTGGTATCACTTACTGATCTTGCATCCCCTACTCATGACATATCTAAGATGATATTAAAATGCACGATAATATTAGCTTTTATTATAAGCTAAATTATTGTTATAGTGTTTAATTTAATGTCTAAACTTCCCATTATTCTCCTTTTATAACACAAAATGTATACCTCTACGATTATTCTCTCATTCCAGAAACATTTAAGAAATTGTAAAATTATATATTAACACATAATATTGTTAATAACTATTGTATACTAATATATGCATAATTAAAATTATATTTAACTTCTAACACACCATTCAGTCTTTGTAGATCTGCAAACTTGTGAGTTAAAAACAATAAGATATTTTAAATTTGACTGTGACACTTAAAATGACGAGATGCACTAAACATACTGATGTAAATCAACTGTCTGAACTTGAGAATTGTTGATATAAAACAGATGTTTAAGGAAGACTTGCTGACATTGCATTATTATTGTTTGGTAGGAAGTGGTACGAGTATTAAAACATTCGGTTTTATTTGGAAGTGATATCTTAAAACAATACTATTTCGTCAAAGTTTTCAGGGTACAATAAAATACACTGAATAAAAAGTTATTTTAAGACTGAAATTAGTAATTATAACATAATACAAATTTATACCAGTTTATTCAATTAATGATGAAAGAGTTTTTATTATGTAATATTACATTTAAACTTTAATAAAAAAATTGTAACAAAATAAATAATTTGTTTTAAAAAAGGGCAGAAGATTACGAGTATTTGAGAATAAAGTTTTTAGGAAAATTTTTGGATCAAAAAGAGATGAACAGACAGGTGAATGGAGAAAACTACATAATAGTGAGCTACATGATCTGTATAGGAAGCCAGATATAATAAAACAGTTAAGTCTCGTAGGCTGCGATGGGCAGGAAATGTGGCACGTATGGAAGATGAAAGAGGTGCTTGGAAATTTCTGGTAGGAAAACCGGAGGGAAAACGCCCAGTTGGAAGACTAAGAACGAGGTGGGAGAATAACATTATACATTATTTGAGGGAAGTAGATTATACAGGGGATAATTGGAAAACGTTAGCTCGGGATGGGATGTATGGAGAGCTTATGTCCGCGCTGCCATGAACCTACAGGTTCCACAGAGCCAGTGAGTGAGTTAGTTATAAATAATTTGTTTAATAATTCACAGTAAACGTAAGTAACAGAGCTCTTTACTTCTCACTTCAGCAATAAAATTTGATAAATAAATACCTACTGCGTAAGAATTAAAATATCGCCACTTTTATAAATTTACGGTACTGTTCCATTAAGCAGAACATATAATAATCTATTCGATTTAATGGCAGTTGAAAAAGTCACTGATGAAGCTCTTTCAATAAAGTACGCGCGCGACCTTGGTCGTGAAATGAATCTGCTGCGCCTTGGACCCGCGAGTTTTTTTTACGAAAATAGCATAAAAAACATTTATATTGTCTGAACTATTCAACTCTCCAAAAGGGTAATTGCTGGAAATTAACCCTTATTACGTGAATAGTATCCTGTATTTTTTCCGTTTTCATTTTTTGATATGTACTGCAGTAAACCGCCATAAAACAGAAAATTGACACCGAAAATAAAAATATCCTAATTATAAAAATAACACCCTTAAACTACATGATATCACCTATATAAATATGTTTGAAACAAATTTTTGCTGTTTACTGTTTCAGAAATATTAGTTAGTAAACGTTTTAGTTTATCATATTTACGATAATTTTAGATCATCATAACTACGAACCTATAAATGATAAAAATTAAATTTCTGTATTAATACGTTTATAAATGTATTCACTATATTTAGGGATACATACAATTAAAAAAATAAATTGCAAGATTTTTTGCTGTCCGATTTGATATGGATTGTCCCACCTATAAGATGAGATGTTAAGTTGCATTATTAGGGGGGGGAAAAAAAGGATAAGGTGGACAAATCGTCGCACATGAATTGTTGTAAGTTCTACAGAATCGCAGTGCGCATGCGCGAGTTGCGGGAGTTGCTATAATGGTTAACGTAGCTTCCGGTAGATGGTTCTGAAGTCGGCGTTACCAAATTTGGGAATGAATTCCCAAATGCTAAAAAAAAATGGACGTAAGCTACCTTCCCATTTCCTAACCTAACAAAACAATTTATTTGCATATTATTTAATAAATTAATTTTAATTACACTAACACTAAATATGGTTTGGAATTATTTTTAAGTGTTGGTAACTCCGGTGCGAGATCCACCTATCGGAAGTTACATGACGAATTTCCGCGCCTGTAGAACTCTTCTTCTGTTCTGGTAATTTAGAAATATTTAAGAATCGTAAGAAATGTTTATAAAATGGTTCCAAAATGTTTAAAATAGTACTAAACGTTATTATAAATGGTTGAAAAGTGTTAAGTGCATCAGTGGCATAAAAATGTTAGATGGAAAATTGTGTGGGACGGTTTGTGAACCTCAGAAAAAAAAAAAAATCTCAACGGCGGTTCGTAATGACTTTTTAAAGTATCAATAAAACAAAACTTATTAAATTCATTTTCCCATTGAGGGTCTTTCCACTTTTCAGCGGTTGCCCTTTTACCAGCCGGCTGCTGGCCCTTCACATCCACATGTGTCAATCACAGAGGTAGATGATCAACAGCCAGTGTAGGGGTGACATGTGGTTAGCATGTCGAGTCCCTCAGCCGTTATAGCTGGTTCCTCAACCTGGAGCCGCTACTTATTGTAGCTACCCAATTGCCTCACGATGCTGGGTGGGCACCGGTCCCATTCTGGCCGAAATACCATGAGAAAATGTCTTCCCCCATGGAGACTCGAACCAGCGCAAGTCCCGTAGCTCTGCGCCAAGGCTTCCGACCTTAACCGCGCGGCTAGACATAGATTTACTTTTGGTTTCATTTATTTTCCTGTCGGTATAGGCGCCATGCCTACTAATGACTGGATCAGCATAAAACGATAATCTGGGAAAAGGAAAGCTTGATTGGGGAGTAGGCAATTTGTTTTTGTCATGCTGCGCTTTCCCTCCATTAACCGATTACTTACTGTAAGTCCGTATTAAAGATTACCTTTCGCAGCCCTGTAACGTATTTATCGACGCTTGCAACAGACCACAAAAAGAAACAAATAACCGGGTTCTACGATTAAGTTAACCTGTAGCCTATACATTAAGAAGTCCGTAAACAATTGATCACCTGCTGTGAGAATTCCCAGTATTTAAGAAGTAACAAATAGAAATTTCTTAGACAAACAAAAATAGAGCTGACAGCCATAAAACATGAAAATACAAAGAATATCGTTAAAAAGATAGTATAAGGTATCCCTACATTCATAAATTCCCTTTAGGGAAATAGGAATAAGATAAATATTAAAATAAATAACTTGACAGGTGCCGTCGTCCTCAACTAGGTTATTTTTTTAAAAACTGTCTTTCAGAAACCGGTTTCCATTCTCAGCATAAGGATGTGCGCTACTGATTGTTTTGTATAATTTCATAGAGAAGATTGTAGGCTATGAGATGGGTGCTTTCTCATAAGTAATGCCACGAGTGATTTCCAAATTATCGATAAATTCACAACTCACGAAGTGAGGAGTGAATTTATCTAGAGAATTTGGAAATCAAAAGTGGCATTTGTTAGGACTATTTAACGAATAAAATTAAGCTGTTTACTCACAAATCATTATTTAACTATAGTTATTTTAAAATATTTATATATTTAATGTAAACGGCGATGTTTGAAAACAAATGAGAAACGATAGGTACGCTTCATCTGCTTCTTTTGTTTATCACTGCAACCAGATCATACTATTTATTGCCAAAGGAACGCAATATTATAAGAATGCTCTCTAGTGGAGAAAAAATGAAACACATCAAACTGTATATTAATTCGTTTCTGATGTCGTATGATGTAAAAATGACAATTATATTTTTCTGGATTATTACCTGGGAAAAAATACATTTAAGAAAGTGCAAACAGTGGTTTCTTTTTTTTTTGGTGGTATAATAAATTGCTACAAATGTTTTTATATTAACTCCTGCAAGTGCTATGTGTTGACATTTATGCACTATATATAAAATCTGGTAACCGTATTTCTCATATGCTCAGTCTCTGCAAAATAATGGTCAGACCTGTTCAGAATATTAAAAAGGAGTAGCTTTCTTTAATATGGTAAATTTAACACTGATAAATATTTCGTGAAACACGACTCTTGATTGGTTGTAAAACAGAAATCATTGAAACGTGATTGGTCATTGACTCCCATTTGGGGCATGAGTTAAATAGTCATAAGTAATGCCACGGTGATTTCCAACGTGAGGAGTGAATTTATCTAGAGAATTTGGAAATCAATAGTGGCATTTGTTAGGACCATTTAACGAATAACATTAAGCTGTTTACTCACAAGTCATTATTTAACTATAGTTATTTTAAAATATTTATATATTTAATGTAAACGGCGATGTTTGAAAACAAATGAGAAACGATTGGCACGCTTCATTTCCTTCCTTTGTTCATCACTACAACCAGATCATAATATTATTTATTGCCAAAGGATCACAATATTGTAAGAATGCACCCTAGTGGAGAAATTTATAACCAACGTTATAGGTTTCTGATGTCCTATGATGTAAATATGTTAATTATATTTTTCTGCAACATAATTTCCTGGAAAATAATTCATTTAAGAAAATCCAAACAGTGTTTTCTTTTTATTGTGGTATAATCAATTGTTACAAATGTTTTTATATTATCTATCGCATTCGCTTACTGCTGACATTCATGCACTATATATACAATCTGGTAGCCGTATTTCTTGGAGGGTCAGTCACTGCAAAATAATGCTATGACCTATTCAGAATGTTAAAAAGAAGGTGCTTTCTTTATTATGATAAACTTTAGTTGGTAAATTTTAGGCGAAACACGAATGCGATTGGTTGTAAATAAAAAATCATTGAAATGTGATTGGTCATTGACTCCCATTTGGGGCATGAGTTAAATAGTCATTTAAAATCAGTTTGTTGTTTATTTCCTTTACAGTTTGCAGTTCTTCTAGGATTTTTATCTTTGCCGGATTTCTTTCTTTGTGAATTACAGTCAGGGTGTTTTCTATTGTTTCCATGTGATGGCAGCATTGGTGAAATGTTTAACGTAATTTTATTTTCCTTCTGCATACACGAAATATTTAAAAATGTTCTTTAAATATTGTACTAAAATTTCTGCTGGTTCTGCCAATGTAGAATTTATTACAGTCTTTATACGTTAGTTAAAAACTCCCTTTTTTTGTTGAACATATTGTTTTCTTCAATGCCGTTATTAATTCTTCTTCTTCTTTGTAGGATTTTCATCCTGTTTATTTCCATAATCACTCCTCGGAGGAAGACATACTGGATGTGCATCCACTGTCTATCCATCTCTTGGCTGGTCTTCCTCTTGTTCTTCTCTCGTCCATTTGTTTATCTTCTTTAGCTCTTTTTGCATGTCGGTTGTCTTCCATTCTTTCTATATGACATTTCCAACATTTTTGTCTATCTATAATAAATTTGGTTATGTCTTGAATATGACATTTGTCCCTAATTTCTATGTTGTGTATCTTATCAAATAATGTTTTCCCCTGAATAGTTCTTAAGATCTTCATTTCACAAGTTCTTATTATTTGTTTAGTTTTTGTTGTATCAGCCCTAATTTCGGCTCAACTGCACTTCTACTAGCGCTTGATTTTTCAGTTATGTTGTTGTAAACTATAGCTCTTCTTCTGTGTTTACTAACATTATTTAATATTTTAAACTTTTTCAAACAATTTTTATAACATTATTAGACAATTTTGAAGTATTTATTTAAATATGCAAATCACAATAGTATGACACTGTTAGACAATATTGTGATGCTAACTGCTATTTTCCCCACAGAGTATATTACTTAATCTATGATTTTTCTATCGCTGTTTTGGGTTATCGCTGGTTGGATCAGCGTTAGGGAGTGATAAGTAAGTGTACACCCATTTTTAATACACTTTGGTAATTTTAATGTTATTAATATATTTTTAAACATAGATTTGGGGATTTATTGCAAATATTGATCATTTAAATTTCATAGCGACGGATATTAATCGAGGATGATAATCGATATGTGGTTCGATTGTGGGTTATCGCTGGCTCTATAAACTCTGGCGCATGCGCACTGATGTTCATAGGACTTAGAAAATATTTCACGCTAGTTTAAGTGCAGTTTTTCCTTGTTTTCTGCTCCATATACAATAACCTTTCGAACAATTGTTTTTTATATGCGGATTTTGCTTTCTATTGACATACTGTTTGTTTGTTGCGCCAAATTAAGTTTTTCATATAGTTATTAATTATATTATTTAATTTACTATTAATCTTGTATCCTATGTATGTTTTTGTCTTGTTTTTTTCAATGTTTTAGCTAATTTCGTTTACTTTCCTGTGTATGTGAGAATTATCTATTTATATTTACTGTTCGATTCTCATTTGAGTTTCGTTATGTTAAATAAATCGTCTCTTCTTTTTTTGTTTCTTTACGAATTTATCTATAATTGTTTATTAAATCCGTTATTAATTGCAAATTTATTAATATCATTTGTTATAGTTTTCTTTGTTTAGGGATAGTTTTAGGGGTTCCGTTTATTAAACACTTGAATCTGCTTTTTTTTTTTTTTTTTTTTTTTTTTTTTTTTTGCTTATAAGGATGTATTGAGCTATTGTTGATAGCAATCATATTGCTTGTAGGTTTTCGGGAAATGTTTATTGAACATTTTTTTCTTGTTAAGGTTTTTTGTTATTGTTAGGTATAGAAAATTAATATTGTTAATGATTTCTATCCCCTCCATGGTATCTTTACCTTGTCATGGTGGAGTGGCTTGCGTGCTTAAATGACCCTGAGAGCTATGCCGGCGGTAGCATTGCTGCCGATAGGGTTACCCATGCCGGACTGGTCGAAGGTGATAAGCCAGATGAAAAAAGTACATTGGTCGAAAGCGTGACGATCTTTCACCGTAAAATACAACCGTCAAGAAATGCGGACATGGGTTCAACTGGGGTAAAATTTTCCGGAGGTCAAATAGTCCCCAATTCGGTTCTCCAGGCGGGGATTACTTCAGGGAACCCATGCTAAAGGCTCAAACACAGGGACATGTTCCTAGGAACATGGAATGTTAGGACTGTTACAAGTATTTGAGAATAAAGTACTTAGGGAAATTTTTAGACCAAAGAGAGATGAACAGACAGATGAATGGAGAAGACTACATAACAATGAACTACATGGTCTTTATAGGAAATCAGATATAATAAGAACAATTAAGTCTCGTAGACTGCGATGGGGAGGACATGTTGCACGTATGGGGAATGAAAGACTTACATAGAAGCTTCTTGTAGGAAAGCCAGAGGGAAAACGCCCAGTTGGTAGACCAAGAATGAGGAGGGAGAATAACATTAACTATGATTTGAGGGAAGTAGATTATACAGGGAATGATTGGAAAACATTAGCTCAGGATAGGGATGTATGGAGAGCTTATGTCCGTGCGGCCTTGAACCTACGGTTTAGATAGTGCCAGTGAGTAAGTAAGTAATGATTTCTATTTCTTCATTAACTTCTATTTTTCTATGCATTTAATTTAATTCTGGCATGATTTCTTTTTCCATTCTATTTTAATTTTCTTGTAAGTGAGACTTAGGGTTGTGATGCAGTGGAATAAGTAAGAGAAGTAGAAATTGCCCTAACTTTAAGTGATTGCAGCACTTAGGTTTGCGTTTTAAACATAGCAAATGTGTTCTTTGCCTACGGTATTACATTGTATAATATGTTAAGATCGGAGACAGTCATGGTCTGTCGTTCTGCTATCAGTAATCTGTAGATTTTCTTACCAAATAAACTTTGAATGAAAAACGTCGTTTTGATTTACCTAAACATGTCTTTTGAAAGTCCGGCCAAGTTTCTTTTACATGCGCGATATGGTCGTCTTATTTGTGCAGATGTAATCCTATTACCACAACTGCAAGATGTTAGCATAGAGTCTACACAAATCCCTCTATAATACACGCGCGCATGAAGGTTACTAGGATGCGGAACATGACCGACTCGCTTCATACTATTTTATTAAACTATTTCATTACTTACTCACTGGCAGTATCGAACCCGTAGGTTCATGACCGCGCGGACATAAGCCCTCCATACATCCCTATCCTGAGCTAATGCTTTCCAATCATTCCCTGTATAATCTACTTCCCTCAAATCATAGTTAATGTTATTCTCCCACCTCATTCTTGGTCTACCAACTGGGCGCCTTCCCTCTGGCTTTCCTACAAGAAGCTTCCATGCAAGTCTTTCATTCCCCATACGTGCAACATGTCCTGCACATCGCAGTCTACGAGACTTAACTGTTCTTATTATATCTGGCTTCCTATAAAGACCATGTAAACCATTTCATTATTTCAATAAAATTGTGACAGAAAAAAGAAATGAAAGCTAGCGATTGCATGTTTTCTATTGGATTCATCAGGAAACGTTCAATACTGAAAGTTTGCTCGGGATTTAAAAACTTTATTAACAAACAAAAAGTTGCGAATTCGAGTTGCAAGACAGTAGAACGATATTAAGCTGCCCCTACACGATTAATATTTACTTCAATATATTGCACAATAATTGACATTGTACAATAATATTGTACACCTCTAGTGTACGCGGTGGACTAGTGGTTATACTCCTTGCCTCAGGTCCCGAGGGTCGCGGGTTCAAACCCGGCCGGGGTCGATAGATTTTTTAGGATGGAAAAATCCAAGGAGCAAGTCCTCCGGGAGGGATTTTAAGCCGTGGGTCCCGAGTCAGAAGATTTTCAGGCTCGTAAAAGATCCTTAAACCTGAATGAAAAGGCCTCTAAGCAAAATTTACCGAATTTTCCCGTCCTAGTACTGCCTTGATTTCCTAGATGTCAGTATGAGGTGGAACGCTGACCACGGACCACTCAAATGACATCTACACGAAAAAAGTGTAACTAAATTAGTATGGTTCAAATTCTTCCCTGTAGGGTGAGAGCGCCTAAATCTCTGTTAGGGAAACATGGGCTTACAAGATACAAGAAGGCAATGATATTGAGCCTCTATAGATCACATTGAAAGATTGCGCAATATATTGAGTCAATAAAACAGTTTGATTTTTATTGTGCAATCTTGTAAATATTGCGTCGTCTGTTGGCAATATTGCGCAATACTAGATCAGTTCTGTGTTAACAGTGTTGGAATAAACATGTTGACTGTACAATTATCACCCGCGAATATTATTGAGCAATAATATTGCACCGTGTGGGTTGGCTAAATAATACTATTGTACAAAATATTGTGGAATATATTGACGTAAATACTGACCGCGTAGGGGCCGCTTTACGTCAATATATTGCACAATATTTTATACAATAGTATTACTTGGCCAATCCACACGGTGCAATATTATTGCTCAATAAATTAGTTCCTGAGTGATACTTGTGCAGTCAAAATGTGGAATAATAAAATAAGACAGAATACAGAACTGAACTACTATTGCGCAGTATTGCCAACAGACGACGCAATATTTACTAGATTGCACAATCAAAATCAAACTGCTTTTGATTGACTCAATATATTGCGCAATCTATCAATTTGATCTACAGACGCTCAATATTATTGTACAATGTCGATTATTGTGGAATATATTGACGTAAATATTGATCGTGTAGAGGCCGCTTGAAATATTGCGCATTATATTAAGTCAATCAAAACAATCGGAGGATATAACCAGATTTCAATTCGCAAAATCTTAACCTATTCATCAATTAACTACTTAGGATGAATAATTGCAGCCATAATTATAGGTGAAAATATATGATTGATTAATTTTGTTATTTATTCACTTTTAACCCTAACGATTGTCCTAATTAGACATTGAAATCTAGTAAATATTGCGTCGTCTGTTGGCAATATTGCGCAATACTATTTCAGTTCTGTCTTCTGTCTTCTTATTACAGTATTTCACATGTTGGCTGTACAAGTACCACCCGCGAACCAATTTATTGAGAAATAATATTGCACCGTGTGGGTTGGCCAAGTAATATTATTGTACAAAATATTGTGCAATATATTGACGTAGTGTCCACCGCTGTGGTCTCGAGGTAGCATGCTGCTTCGTCACGCAGCAGGCCCGGGTTCGATCCCCGGTCGGGACAGTTTTTCTGTGTGAGGTTTTTATCGGGGTTTTTCTCACCTCTAAGACAAATGTCATGAAAACTTTAAGGCCCAAACGGTCCCCGAAATCATATGGCCATCATCATCATCATCATCCTTATCATCATCATCATCATCATCCTTCACCGGTGTGGAAAGCAACGGGAAACTACCACACCTACAATTCCATAGTAAAGCTGCAAAGCATAGCATGAAAATGCTGTGAAGGACCTGCCTTTGGGCAGAATTACTATGATGGATGGATATTGACGTAAATATTGATCACGTAGGGGCCGCTTTACGACAATATATTGCACAATATTTTATACAATAGTGTTACTTGGACAACCCACACGGTGCAATATTATTGCTCAATAAATTAGTTCGTGGGTGATACTTGTGCAGTCAAAATGTGGAATAATAAAAGAAGACAGAACACAGAACTGAACTAGTATTGCGCAATATTGCCAACAGACGACGCAATATTTATTAGATTGCACAATAAAAATCAAACTGCTTTTGACTGACTCAATATATTGCGCAATCTTTCAATGTGATCTACACACGTTCAATATAATTGTACAATGTAGATTATTGTGCAATATATTGGCGTAAATATTGATCGTGTAGGGGCCGCTTTAGAAGTAATTTACTAGTTAGCAAAACCTTATTCTGCCTTTAATAATATACACTGCCACTTACAAGTTATGTTTATAAAATGTTTACAACGACAACGGTTTTTTCATTTTTTTAATCGTCATGGAAATAATAATAAGTTAAAATTATGGTCTTGTTTCAGTCTTTGTTTTTCTAATTGTCTTCCTTAGACATTATAATATTATAATAGTCCTTTACAAAGCAATAACAAGATAGAATGCTTGGCTCTGATAATTATTGTCAACCCAACATGTCATTACCATTCCTCATCTTTTTCTTATATTTCATATTGCGCATGGAAGGTCATGAACAAAGAGAAGCTTTACTGAACAAATTTGTGTCTGCATCAGATGTTTATGTATAGATATAAAAACACGATTATTATTATTATTACTATTATTATTATGATTATTATTATTATTAATAATAATAATAATAATAATAATAATAATGTTTTATTTATTCTGGCAGAGTTAAGACCATAAGGCCTTCTCTTCCACTCAACCAGCACAAATACAAATAAATATTTGACAAATATAGATATACAATTTACTAATTATAAAGAGTTAAAAATACATTAAATGTTGCAATGTAAATTTCATGTACAAACAACATTTTATATGATAATAATAATAATAATAATATAATGATAATATAATAATAATAATAATGATAATAATAATAATAATAATAATAGTATAAATATGATAAATTATATGAGAAACACCAATTAATATGTATACCTTACACTGGGTAATGATGAAGTCGAGGTTAGAGCAAATATAAATTTAGATTTCTTTTAAAAGATGTCAATCTCCTTATGATGATGATGATTATTGTTATTATCAGTATAATTATCAGTATCATTATCATTAACATTATCATAAGCATTATTATTATTATTATTATTATTATTATTTATTATTATTATTATTATTTCAACTTAAGATGTTCACTGATTTAATTTTAATTGCGTTATGAGATGGTGATTACGATGAAATGTGAACTTATAATGAAATTCCAACCCAATATTTATCTTTACGATTGAGGAAAAGGAAGGAAAGGCCTAGTAACGTTTGACGACACTGATATTTGAACCCGATGCCTCCAAAATATGAGTCAGAAATGCTACCACCCGAACTAACTCACTAAGATTAAAAATGTACTTACTTAATACAGGCTTTCCACTTTACAGCAGTTCACCCTTAATTCCGGCTTTCCAGAGATTCCTATCTTCCCATTGTCCTTCTTCCACTCTTCATCATGGCACCATATATTCCTTCATTCCATGTTCTTCTACTTCTCCCTTTCTTCCTTCTGCCTGGTACCATCCAATCTAACACCTGTTTAGGCCACTGGTCTTCCGACATCCGTTGTACATGTCCAAACCACTGTACAGCTCTCATTGTTATCCTATCGATAACAGTTTCTTGTGCATCCATTTCTGGTCTGATGCTGTGGTCTCGAGGTAGAGTGCTGCCTTGTCACGCAGCGGGCCCGGGTTCGATCCCCGGTCAGGGCAGTTTTTCTGGGTGAGGTTTTTATCGGGTTTTTTCCTCACCTGTAAGACAAATGTCAGGAAAATTTTAAGGCCCAAACGGTCCCCGAAATCATATGGCCATCATCATCATCCTTATCATTATCATCATCATCAGCATCATCCTTGACCGGTGTGGAAAGCAACGGGAAGCTACCACACCTACAATTTCCTAGTATAGCTGCAAGCATAGCATGAAAATGCTATGATTGCATTGAAGGACCTGCCTTCGGGCAGAATTACTATGAATGGATATTATTATATTGGTTATATGAACTTTAGGCACATAAATATGTGTAAACATTGAAAATTTGTAGTTAGATAGGTAGATCATCGGTAGATCATCTTTGACATCGTCCGATTCACAATAGCCAATTTTGTCGGTCCATCCAATATCCTGGTTGTAGATGTTTCTCCTTCATGCATAAATATATTCCCTGACTCCAGGAGGTTTTAGGTCTTCCTCTGCCTCGTCTTCCCTCGGGTTTCCATTCCAAAACAGATTTTGGTAGCCGATCCTCTTCCATTCGCTGGACATGTCTGTACCATCTTAATTGCTGAGTTTTAATATAATATAAAATAGTGTCTTGAATCTTCATTTTCTCCCTTATAACTGAGTTCCTAATTTTTTCTCTTCTGGAAATTCTTGCTGTCCTTCGTATAAAATTAATTTCCGTTGCCAAAAGATACTTATTTGTTTTTGTTGTTAATGGCCAAAGTTTGTTCCATAAGTAATGACGCTTTTAACAATTGTTTGATATATATTCATTTTATTTTTATTAATTATATTTTTATCCCACAATATTCCATTGAGGCAAGCAATTGCAAATTTCCCTTTATTATTTATATTTCTTATTTCCTCTTCGTAACTGCCATTTTTATTTATTTTTATTCCTAAATATGTGATCTCACTACAAGATTTTATTATTTCTAAAGTCTACAAAATTAAATTTTGTTCTGATTCACCAATTGATAAATATTTTGTTTGAAAATTTGTATATAAATAAAATTATTGTTATATTGTGGTAAGTAGAGCCTGGATTTGTATGCGAAATGCATGTTTTGTCTTACGCATTAATAAGTATGCGGAAATTATTTACATGTTAAGTGGTCCCTTCACAGACAATTTGAGCGGTATTTGATAATGCATAGAAATGCATATTGCGGAGGAAAATGCTTATTTTAGATTTTTAATGCATAAATGCATATTTTACTCCTAAATATGTTATTAATGTATAATTTTCCCTTCAGCTAATTACTAGCAGTTAATTAATTATTTATTAATATTTTTTTTAAATTCATAAAGCCTCTATAATCCATTGGATATAAGCGTAACGTGTATATTTACATATGTGTAAGAGGGGAATACCCGTGGGCTTGAGTGGAGAAATAATATTACAGTATTGCTAAAATCGTATTTGATAAGCTTAGAGAAGTATTAAATAAAAATCCTGGCTACAATAGAATTTGAAGGGCTCGGCTGTAAAACATGGTAACTGACAAATTCTTGAAAAATGAATTGTAGCACATAAACTGTGATATGTGACCTCTTGAAGCATTTGGTGCATGTAGTTTTTACATCTGTCAATAGATAGCAGATGTACTGTCACGGTAAATAGAACTACATGCACAAAATGCTTCAAGAGGTCAAATATCACAGTTTATATGCTACAACTAAATTCTCAAGAATTTGTCAGTTACCATGTTTTCAGCCGAGCCCTTCTTTTGTCGAATTAGCAAAATGCTCTCTGCTGATAGTAAAAAAAAAAAACTGTAACCGAAGAGGAATTCGCTGAAGAAGAACTGCGATGTTTTCCACATGCATCTGTGATATGTGATGTAGGAAGTACATTTTCATTGTGCAAACCCTTCTTCACTGACAAATAAAGGAGCTTCACTCAAGACAACCTCATGAATACCTTCCTTATCTACTGTAACAGCCAGGAATAAGCTCAGATTACCCACAAAGTAAATCATTTATTTGATTGTTTTTGCATATTTAGGGTGCATTTTTCTACATTTTTCATGCATATTTAATACAGGGCTTGCTTGGTTTGGGCTAGGGGCATGGAAATTTCTAAAAATTAGCGACGATCACGATATGTGAATATGTGCGGGAGCTTTGAAGACGAGATACATATATTAGGAAAATGTGATGATTTGGAATATTGGAGACGTCAGTTATTACCGGAAAGATTTCTAAATTCAAATCGGGAAAGATTGGCATGCTACGAGTTAATGGTAAATCCAGAAAATTGGATAAACTTGGGTAAATTTCTGGACAAAACGCGGAAAATAAGAACAACACTCATTCATGAATAAATATATGTTATCAAAATGCAATACCATTAATTCTTAATAATTATACATAACTTAATTAATGTATAATGCTATTGTATTATTATGTAATTGTAATATTATTGTGTTTTCTTTATGTAATTGTAATGTTATTGTTTTCTTTTTTGTTGTTCTTTATACTATTACCAATTATTACTTTATTGTAACGGACTGTCAACAGCACGTACGGCTTACTGCTCGTGCGACCCATATTTGTAAATAATATTGTACATATCTTACTTTTTGTCTAATAAAATCCTTCTACTACTACTTTATTTTGCATACAAATTCGGGCTCTAATGATAAGAGTTTTCACGAATGCATTTTATAACAATGACATAATCTGTAATAACAAATTAAATAAATTGGAGTGTAGATGGACGTGTTGAAATTAATACTAGGTTGTCAGAAACTTCATTACAAGATTACATGTAGGGTTGAGAGCTGGTCTGTTTGTCTGAGACGACAAGCTGTAAATGCGTTGTGCCAAGTGAACGTTTCTTCAACATCTATCATTCCGTCATATCTGCTTTACAGTGACACACTGTTTATGTTCTAGCACCATTCATAGTTTCCATTTATTATACCCGGGAATAAATATAATAATAATAATAATAATAATAATAATAATAATACTAATACTAATAATAATAATAATAATAATAATAATAATAATCCAACTATAGTAATTCTGCCCAAAGGCAGGTCCTTCACTACAATCATAGCATTTTTATGCTATGCTTGCAGCTTTACTAGGGAATTGTAGGTGTGGTAGCTTCCCGTTGCTTTCCACACCGGTGAAGGATGATGATGATGGTAATGGCCATATGATTTCGGGGACCGTTTGGGCCTTAAAGTTTTCCTGACATTTGTCTTACAGGTGAGGAAAAACCCCGATAAAAAACCTCACCCAGAAAAACTGCCCCGGTGGACAATAATAATAATAATAATAAATAATAATAATAATAATAATAATAATAATAATAATAATAAATAATAATAAATAATAATAATAATAATAATAATAATAATAATAATAATAATAATAATAATAATAATAATAATATCTGCTTTACAGTGACACACTGTTTATGTTCTAGCACCATTCATAGTTTCCATTTATTAAACCCGGGAATAAATATAATAATAATAATAATACTAATAATAATAATAATAATAATCCAACTATAGTAATTCTGCCCAAAGGCAGGTCCTTCACTACAATCATAGCATTTTTATGCTATGCTTGCAGCTTTACTAGGGAATTGTAGGTGTGGTAGCTTCCCGTTGCTTTCCACACCGGTGAAGGATGATGATGATGGTAATGGCCATATGATTTCGGGGACCGTTTGGGCCTTAAAGTTTTCCTGACATTTGTCTTACAGGTGAGGAAAAACCCCGATAAAAACCTCACCCAGAAAAACTGCCCCGGTGGACAATAATAATAATAATAATAATAATAATAATAATAATAATAATAATAATAATAATAATAACAAATTTAATAATAATAACAATAATAACAATAATAATAATAATAATAATAATTATTATTATTATTATTTATATACAGATTTTTTAATGTTTACACATTTCTCTGTGCCTAAAGTTTTATTTTGCTTCTCCGCTCGTTTCTATCAATCCACTCAATGTGCTAATAATATTAATACTACTACTACTACTACTACTACTACTACTACTACTACTACTACTAATAATGATAATAATTTATTTATATACAGATTTTCGATGTTTACACATCTTTCTATGCCTGAAGTTTTATTGTCCATCTTCATTCGTCCGTATCCATCTACTCCATGACCTCCAGTACTTTTGTTCTCATTCCAGTTCTTATTTCTTGTGTTCATGGATGTTGCGTGTTCTTTTCTTTATTGTTCTAGGTGGACTCCATTCCAACATAATAATAATAATAATAATAATAATAATAATAATAATAATAATAATAATAATAATAATAATAATAATAATAATAATAATAATAATAATAATAATAATAATAATAATAATAATAATAATAATAATAATAATAATAATAATAATAATAATAATAATAATAATAATAATAATAATAATAATAATAATAACAATTTAATAATAATAACAATAATAACAATAATAATAATAATAATAATTATTATTATTATTATTTATATACAGATTTTTTAATGTTTACACATTTCTCTGTGCCTAAAGTTTTATTTTGCTTCTCCGCTCGTTTCTATCAATCCACTCAATGTGCTAATAATATTAATACTACTACTACTACTACTACTACTACTACTACTACTACTACTACTAATAATGATAATAATTTATTTATATACAGATTTTCGATGTTTACACATCTTTCTATGCCTGAAGTTTTATTGTCCATCTTCATTCGTCCGTATCCATCTACTCCATGACCTCCAGTACTTTTGTTCTCATTCCAGTTCTTATTTCTTGTGTTCATGAATGTTGCGTGTTCTTTTCTTTATTCTTCTAGGTGGACTCCATTCCAACATAATAATAATAATAATAATAATAATAATAATAATAATAATAATAATAATAATAATAATAATAATAATAATAATAATAATAATAATAATATTAAATAATATTTAAAAAGTTTTTTTGGAAAATGTGAAAACGAATGAAACTTCTCCATCTGAAAATAATACTGCGATTTCAAATCCAGAACACATACGGTTATGGAATAGGTAGATAATTTTTATGAATATCAAGATAATTATATATGAGATCGACGAGTTTTCTGGGAACTTGTAGTACGAATGTCCTTCAATTTTCATGACGTTTGAGGAAATCCACGAAAAACCTTAACTCCTATCAGGAAATTCAGCCCAAGGGAATCGAACCCGGGTCCGCTCCGTGAAAGCAACAATATCATCCGTAAATCACAGGGGTGTTTTTTTTCTTAAAGTTAGTTTCATGACAGGGGAAAATTCTCGATATTAAGGTAGTGATTTAAATGCAGATAGCAATCTGTCTTTTCTATTCACTTTTAATTTACACAATGCTTCAGCAATAACACTGGTCAACATGATTTTTGTCTCATGAGTACCAATAGTTGTACTTAATGCAGTTTTTTATTGTGTTTTCAAATATATATTCGGAATTTCTCTATCACCCACAGTTTTTTTTTTATTTCAATTTCAATTAATGGATTTAAATAATTATTTTTTAATAAACGTTTTTTCGTCCATTTGTCCATTGTAAAATAAAACCAAATGAGCTAACTCAGGAGATTTCAGCTATGGAAAAGAGATATCAAGGCAAATGGAATCCTAATATGCTGGCCGATTATTGTTAGACCATCAAGAGGGATGCTCCACAGGCCAAATATAGCAGGAAATCGTCATTTCTTACTTTCTAGGTGAGTCCGAATGTTCGAATATTGTGTAGTTACGAATGTAGAAAATATTAAAGTGTTTGAAATTGTGAATGCCTGTCTCTCGAAAACCTTGCGCGATGGAGAAAAACCGATATCATATTTGAATTCAGGAGAAAAAATACTATCAGAATCACACATTTTTCTTTCTGAGAAAAAAAATGTTTCTTTTTTGTTGTTCAGTTTAATTATACCGAGACTATAGAACATAAAATGTTTTTGCACCGTAAGAGTCTAAAAAGACATTCGTAGTCTCCTTGGAAAGTAAATGTCGTATTTCACTTTAACTTGATATTTTAAGGGACTAGTACGACTTGTTCGCAGACATTTAAATGTAATTTAACTACCAGCGGTGTTTCTTACGCCAGGGGTGACCAACCAGCGGTCTTCTTTTTCTGAATTGAACAAAATACGAGAATACATTTTAGCTAAAAGAAACAATTTAAGATTATAACTAACTAATTCAATGGCTCTATCGAGCCCATAGGTTCAAGCCAGCGTGGACATAAGCTCTCCATACATCCCTATTCTGAGTTAAAGTTTTGCATTCATCACCTGTATAATCTACTTCCTTCAAATCATGGTTAAACTGATAGCCATGAGTGAATTTTGAAACTCCGAAACTAATAGAAATATTTCTTTGAAATTTTTACCACAGATGTCTCCCTGTATGAATAACATTTATGATACATTTCAAGACGACCAAACAGCTATGCATCTTTTACTTCACTGCAAGCTACAAGAAAAGAACAGACCAGCGCACATCAAGGACCCAAATATAGTGCTAAGAAAAGTTATTAAAATGCCACAAACAATCAAATACATAAATGAAATATTCCAGACACTGAAATAATCCATATTAATTGTAATCCATTAATTGTAAAACCATGTAAAGTGCAAACTAAATATCCTGCGATATACCCACAGGGTAAAACGCACGTTGTAAAAACTTGATCAAATTAAACAAAAAAGTGATTTTTATATTAGTTCGCAAATTACATTATTTTTTCTCTTTTTTATTTTAATTAATTATAAATGTTCCTTGCAGTACATTTTTCAATATTTTGTTCCAATATTTTGTCAGAATATTCGTTATACTCATTGTTTCTAAGTCCCGCGCCGTAGCCGTGTGGTTAAGGCAGGAAGCCTTGGCGCAGAGCTACGGGACTTGCTGGTTCGAGTCTGCATGGAAGAAGACATTTTCTCATGGTATTTCGACCAGTATGGGACCGGTGCCCACCCAGAATCGTGAGGCATTTGGGTAGCTACAATAAGTAGCGGCTCCAGGATGAGAAAACCAGCTATAACGGCTGGGGGACTCGAAATGCTGACCACATGTCACCCCTACACTGGCTGATCATCTACCTCTGTGACTGACATATGTGGATGAGATGCCAGCAGCCGGCTGGTAGGCTAAGGGTCTTCTAGGCCTGTCGCGCCAGGAATTCTTTTCATTGTTTCTAAATTTGCTTGGATTTTTCTGTGCTGTTAATACTTTTGAAAAAAAAATGTGTTTTTTAACAGATTTTTCATGTTGGCAGAAATCAAAATAAATATGACAATATAAAAATTCATAACTCATGAGTATTTTGAGTATGATTAAAACCCAATGCAATATTGATTCTTTGTATTCTTACAGATAAGTGCTGAAAATTTCAGTTGAATAAGGCAAAATTTGCAGTGCAATGAACTTTTTTTTTAATGGGCATGCGCTTGAAAAATACACTTTGAGAAAAAAGGCTACAAAGTTTTTCGTGCTTCTGACTGCTTTAATAACACACAGTTCCAATTTCTATGTTGAAACAAACATTTATTTTGGATATTTGTGCCAAACTGTATGGTAGAGACTCTCATTACCATTTTGGACTTTCCTTTTGTGCCTCTTTCCAATAATACATCTGATGCCAATCTTTGATATATTGGTATAATTTTAGCCACTAGTTCTGGGGGAGTTTAAAAATGGCCGCCAGGGCTTTAATAATGGCGAAATAGCGATAAGTTATTTTTTTTTGAACAGGAAACTTAGGAGAATTTTATGAGAGAAAAAAAATGTGTGTTTTGGTCAATTTTCACTTAAAATTCACTCGTTGCTATCCTTAATGTTATTCTCCCATCTCATTTTTGGTCTACCAACTGGGCGTTTTCCCACAAGATGCTTTCATGCACCTATTTCATTTCCCATTCATGCTTCACAGCATTTTAATATTGCGGGTCTTTAAATTCCAGAAATTTATTTTAAAGGAACTAAAATTTACAAATCTAATAAATGTGATAGCCAATAAAATTGAACGGCTTTAGGGCAGTAACATGATAAGTCACATTCTGTTAAGAAATGTCATTTATTACAATGATAGCAAATAAATGTATTGGGATATCCATAAAATAATTTATAAGTACGCCAGTGATGAGTTAAAACATATAGACACACAATGTATTAACATCAATACTGCTTAATTAATAACTATAATTTTTTGAAACATTAAAATCCTTATATCTCAGAAATACCAAAATGTGGCTTATCGTGTTATTACCCTAAGTCCTTCTATTTATATTTTTTATTTGCCATTACCGTATAAAACTTTAGCATTGTTTCTTTTGTTGTTTTTGTTTGTAGGGTTCTTTTAATAGTCCCACACAAACTTTGAAAATTATAATTTGCCATTACCGTATAAAACTTTAGCATTGTTTCTTTTGTTGTTTTTGTTTGTAGGATTCTTTTAATAGTCCCACACAAACTTTGAAAATTATAATTTGCCATTACCGTATAAAACTTTAGCATTGTTTCTTTTGTTGTTTTTGTTTGTAGGGTTCTTTTAATAGTCCCACACAAACTTTGAAAATTATAATTTGCCATTACCGTATAAAATAATTTGCCATTACCGTATAAAACTTTAGCATTGTTTCTTTTGTTGTTTTTGTTTGTATGATTCTTTTAATAGTCCCACACAAACTTTGAAAATTATAATTTGCCATTACCGTATAAAACTTTAGCATTGTTTCTTTTGTTGTTTTTGTTTGTAGGGTTCTTTTAATAGTCCCACACAAACTTTGAAAATTATAATTTGCCATTACCGTATAAAACTTTAGCATTGTTTCTTTTGTTGTTTTTGTTTGTAGGATCCTTTTAATAGTCCCACACAAACTTTGAAAATTATAATTTGCCATTACCGTATAAAACTTTAGCATTGTTTCTTTTGTTGTTTTTGTTTGTAGGATTCTTTTAATAGTCCCACACAAACTTTGAAAATTATAATTTGCCATTACCGTATAAAACTTTAGCATTGTTTCTTTTGTTGTTTTTGTTTGTAGGGTTCTTTTAATAGTCCCACACAAACTTTGAAAATTATAATTTGCCATTACCGTATAAAACTTTAGCATTGTTTCTTTTGTTGTTTTTGTTTGTAGGATTCTTTTAATAGTCCCACACAAACTTTGAAAATTATAATTTGCCATTACCGTATAAAACTTTAGCATTGTTTCTTTTGTTGTTTTTGTTTGTAGGATTCTTTTAATAGTCCCACACAAACTTTGAAAATTATAATTTGCCATTACCGTATAAAACTTTAGCATTGTTTCTTTTGTTGTTTTTGTTTGTAGGATTCTTTTAATAGTCCCACACAAACTTTGAAAATTATAATTTGCCATTACCGTATAAAACTTTAGCATTGTTTCTTTTGTTGTTTTTGTTTGTAGGATTCTTTTAATAGTCCCACACAAACTTTGAAAATTATAATTTGCCATTACCGTATAAAACTTTAGCATTGTTTCTTTTGTTGTTTTTGTTTGTAGGATTCTTTTAATAGTCCCACACAAACTTTGAAAATTATAATTTGCCATTACCGTATAAAACTTTAACATTGTTTCTTTTGTTGTTTTTGTTTGTAGGATTCTTTTAATAGTCCCACACAAACTTTGAAAATTATAATTTGCCATTACCGTATAAAACTTTAGCATTGTTTCTTTTGT
Organism: Diploptera punctata; assembly: GCA_030220185.1. Taxonomy (NCBI): domain Eukaryota; kingdom Metazoa; phylum Arthropoda; class Insecta; order Blattodea; family Blaberidae; genus Diploptera; species Diploptera punctata. The sequence continues at coordinate 2,576,502 of JASPKZ010009348.1, forward strand.
TGTTTTTGTTTGTAGGATTCTTTTAATAGTCCCACACAAACTTTGAAAATTATAATTTGCCATTACCGTATAAAACTTTAGCATTGTTTCTTTTGTTGTTTTTGTTTGTAGGATTCTTTTAATAGTCCCACACAAACTTTGAAAATTATAATTTGCCATTACCGTATAAAACTTTAGCATTGTTTCTTTTGTTGTTTTTGTTTGTAGGATTCTTTTAATAGTCCCACACAAACTTTGAAAATTATAATTTGCCATTACCGTATAAAACTTTAGCATTGTTTCTTTTGTTGTTTTTGTTTGTAGGATTCTTTTAATAGTCCCACACAAACTTTGAAAATTATAATTTGCCATTACCGTATAAAACTTTAGCATTGTTTCTTTTGTTGTTTTTGTTTGTAGGATTCTTTTAATAGTCCCACACAAACTTTGAAAATTATAATTTGCCATTACCGTATAAAACTTTAGCATTGTTTCTTTTGTTGTTTTTGTTTGTAGGATTCTTTTAATAGTCCCACACAAACTTTGAAAATTATAATTTGCCATTATCGTATAAAACTTTAGCATTGTTTCTTTTGTTGTTTTTGTTTGTAGGATTCTTTTAATAGTCCCACACAAACTTTGAAAATTATAATTTGCCATTACCGTATAAAACTTTAGCATTGTTTCTTTTGTTGTTTTTGTTTGTAGGATTCTTTTAATAGTCCCACACAAACTTTGAAAATTATAATTTGCCATTACCGTATAAAACTTTAGCATTGTTTCTTTTGTTGTTTTTGTTTGTAGGATTCTTTTAATAGTCCCACACAAACTTTGAAAATTATAATTTGCCATTACCGTATAAAACTTTAGCATTGTTTCTTTTGTTGTTTTTGTTTGTAGGATTCTTTTAATAGTCCCACACAAACTTTGAAAATTATAATTTGCCATTACCGTATAAAACTTTAGCATTGTTTCTTTTGTTGTTTTTGTTTGTAGGATTCTTTTAATAGTCCCACACAAACTTTGAAAATTATAATTTGCCATTACCGTATAAAACTTTAACATTGTTTCTTTTGTTGTTTTTGTTTGTAGGATTCTTTTAATAGTCCCACACAAACTTTGAAAATTATAATTTGCCATTACCGTATAAAACTTTAGCATTGTTTCTTTTGTTGTTTTTGTTTGTAGGATTCTTTTAATAGTCCCACACAAACTTTGAAAATTATAATTTGCCATTACCGTATAAAACTTTAGCATTGTTTCTTTTGTTGTTTTTGTTTGTAGGATTCTTTTAATAGTCCCACACAAACTTTGAAAAATTATAATTTGCCATTACCGTATAAAAACTTTAGCATTGTTTCTTTTGTTGTTTTTGTTTGTAGGATTCTTTTAATAGTCCCACACAAACTTTGAAAATTATAATTTGCCATTACCGTATAAAACTTTAGCATTGTTTCTTTTGTTGTTTTTGTTTGTAGGATTCTTTTAATAGTCCCACACAAACTTTGAAAATTATAATTTGCCATTACCGTATAAAACTTTAGCATTGTTTCTTTTGTTGTTTTGTTTGTAGGATTCTTTTAATAGTCCCACACAAACTTTGAAAATTATAATTTGCCATTACCGTATAAAACTTTAGCATTGTTTCTTTTGTTGTTTTTGTTTGTAGGATTCTTTTAATAGTCCCACACAAACTTTGAAAATTATAATTTGCCATTATCGTATAAAACTTTAGCATTGTTTCTTTTGTTGTTTTTTTGTTTGTAGGATTCTTTTAATAGTCCCCACACAAACTTTGAAAATTATAATTTGCCATTACCGTATAAAACTTTAGCATTGTTTCTTTTGTTGTTTTTGTTTGTAGGATTCTTTTAATAGTCCCACACAAACTTTGAAAATTATAATTTGCCATTACCGTATAAAACTTTAGCATTGTTTCTTTTGTTGTTTTTGTTTGTAGGATTCTTTAATAGTCCCACACAAACTTTGAAAATTATAATTTGCCATTACCGTATAAAACTTTAGCATTGTTTCTTTTGTTGTTTTTGTTTGTAGGATTCTTTTAATAGTCCCACACAAACTTTGAAAATTATAATTTGCCATTACCGTATAAAACTTTAGCATTGTTTCTTTTGTTGTTTTTGTTTGTAGGGTTCTTTTAATAGTCCCACACAAACTTTGAAAATTATAATTTGCCATTACCGTATAAAACTTTAGCATTGTTTCTTTTGTTGTTTTTGTTTGTAGGATTCTTTTAATAGTCCCACACAAACTTTGAAAATTATAATTTGCCATTACCGTATAAAACTTTAGCATTGTTTCTTTTGTTGTTTTTGTTTGTAGGATTCTTTTAATAGTCCCACACAAACTTTGAAAATTATAATTTGCCATTACCGTATAAAACTTTAGCATTGTTTCTTTTGTTGTTTTTGTTTGTAGGGTTCTTTTTAATAGTCCCACACAAACTTTGAAAATTATAATTTGCCATTACCGTATAAAATAATTTGCCATTACCGTATAAAACTTTAGCATTGTTTCTTTTGTTGTTTTTGTTTGTAGGATTCTTTTAATAGTCCCACACAAACTTTGAAAATTATAATTTGCCATTACCGTATAAAACTTTAGCATTGTTTCTTTTGTTGTTTTTGTTTGTAGGATTCTTTTAATAGTCCCACACAAACTTTGAAAATTATAATTTGCCATTACCGTATAAAACGTTAGCATTGTTTCTTTTGTTGTTTTTGTTTGTAGGGTTCTTTTAATAGTCCCACACAAACTTTGAAAATTATAATTTGCCATTACCGTATAAAACTTTAGCATTGTTTCTTTTGTTGTTTTTGTTTGTAGGATTCTTTTAATAGTCCCACACAAACTTTGAAAATTATAATTTGCCATTACCGTATAAAACTTAGCATTGTTTCTTTTGTTGTTTTTGTTTGTAGGGTTCTTTTAATAGTCCCACACAAACTTTGAAAATTATAATTTGCCATTACCGTATAAAACTTTAGCATTGTTTTTTTGTTGTTTTTGTTGTAGGGTTCTTTTAATAGTCCCACACAAACTTTGAAAATTATAATTTGCCATTACCGTATAAAACTTTAGCATTGTTTCTTTTGTTGTTTTTTGTTTGTAGGATTCTTTTAATAGTCCCACACAAACTTTGAAAATTATAATTTGCCATTACCGTATAAAACTTTAGCATTGTTTCTTTTGTTGTTTTTGTTTGTAGGGTTCTTTTAATAGTCCCACACAAACTTTGAAAATTATAATTTTTTCATGTATATAATTTTCCCAATTGCAAGATATGTGACTTCCCAAATGTTTAAAACTCTGTACTTGTTCGATAATTTCATCGTTCAAAACTATAATAATAATAATAATAATAATAATAATAATAATAATAATAATAATAATAATAATAATAATAATAATAATAATAATAATAATAATAATAATAATAATAATAATAATAATAATAATAATAATAATAATCATCATCATAGTACATTCACGAATTTAGGCCATTTGTTGACCTGTTTCGGCCTCAAGAGAAACACCATCCAGAAGTCTTTTGAGTGGACGTCCTGGTCTTCTTCTTCCTGCAGGTTGATATCTTAACATTAGTTTGGGTATTCTGTGATCTTCCATTCGATGAACATGTTGTATCCATCTTGACTTATAATCAGAAATTTTGTTTTCTAAAGATTCCAAGCCAGAAGGAATTGAAATAATAATAATAATAATAATAATAATAATAATAATAATAATAATAATAATAATAATAATAATAATAATAATAATAATAATAATAATAATAATAATAAATATAATAATAATAATAATAATAATAACAATAATAACAATAATAATAATAGCAATAATAATAAATATAATAATAATTTTAAATAATTTCAGAATCAACTTTATTATAAACAGACGAACATCATGGGCTAGTGGTCAGCGTTTCTGACTACAGTTAATGAGGTCCCGGGTTTGATTCTCGGTCAGACCATAGGGATTTTTCTTAAAGAGAATTTTTGCTATGATCTGAAGTTTAGGTAAAGGATTCTCCTGGCGTTTCATTATCACTTTTTATTACCCGGCGTGTGCTGCTACGCCTAAATGAATGAAAATTAATGTGTTTTTATCTTTAGTTAAATAAGTAAAAGGAAAAATAATTATAAATTTGTATTTTTTAGATATCCCGTGCTGATTACCCGGCGTTGCCCGGGAATCTACTTACCTCGATCTAAATTATAAATGTATATCGTAATCATTTTAAGATTCCCCGTGCTGATTATCTGCTGTTGCCCGGGAATCTACTTATCGCGATCTTCTTAGCATAAATGAGTTAAAAGACAAAATTCGTTATTGTGAGTTATCTGTAAAAGATATGTGCTGTTATGCTTGCTCAGGAATCTACGTACTTGTCTCGATCTTCTTGGCATCAATGAAAGACAAAAATAGTTATTGTGAGTTATCCGTAAGAGATAAACGTATGATGTCGCGGACTTTTTTGTAGAGCTTTTTGAGATTTTCAATTCTGTGTACATTTATTTTGTGTATTTGTTATGGTTTAGGCAGCATAAGCCAAGCCATTTAAGAGTCAAAAGAGTTACTTTTTTCACGTTTTCCACTACATAGGTCGATTTTGAAGGGTGTAGAAGTTGAGTATCACAATTCTATTATAGCCTATGTTCATCCCGGGAATCTCTTGAACATTTTGCAAAAGGCCCCATCACAATCGGATCAACGGTATGGCCGCGCATAAAGTACGAACAAACAAACAAACAAATATTCATTTTGGTAGTAAAAGATTCCGGGCTATGTGGCCGTGGTCTATAACTGGCGTTTCTTCCAGACGTTTCTCCCTCAACTGCGGAGGGCATCTTCAGTGGCGAGCGCTAGAAGCTGTTGTTTCCCTGTCGTAGACTCATTCGCAGTCGAGTCTACGACAGGGAAACAACAGCTTCTAGCGCTCGCCACTGAAGATGCCCTCCGCAGTTGAGGGAGAAACGTCTGGAAGAAACGCCAGTTGTAGACCACGGCCACATAGCCCGGAATCTTTTACTACCATGATTACCGGCCGTGAAAGCCTGCATTCCACAAATATTCATTTTATATATTAGCTCATATCGGGGTAACGTAACTTCGGTTTCAAGGTGCCCCAATCTAAGAAATGGATTACAATTCTGCCAAAGCCAGGAGAGAAAGCCAGATATGTCATAAGAGACAACCTGATGGCACTGAAAAAAAAAAAAAACTTTTGTATTCACGTAGACTTTCACGGCCGGAGTTGAGGAAGCCAGACGCAGTCTTTGGCGAAATGTCGGGAACTACAAGCCTCACGACCACGGCCTACAGACCGAAAACCTTCATCAAGATCATCATAAAAAAACTTTATTATAAAAAAGTTTACGAGTAGCAATATTTAGAATTCGATTAATGGAGTTATCCGAGTGCGATATACCATTATTATTAATTACATTTTGAAGCATTCACGTACAAGATAACAGTAATTAACGTGGATTACTTCACCAATTCAACTACATATGTGTAATCTCTCATTAGAGGTATAGTTAGAGTACGTACAATTACTAACTCATACCACAATAGTCTTGTCACATCACACATTACATACAGGTAGACTAACTCCCACGACTCATTAATTTGTCTCCGATGCAGAGCTCTTAACTAAGGAAATGCTGGGTTGCTCCCACGTATTATGCTATGTAATAATAATAATAATAATAATAATAATAATAATAATAATAATAATAATAATAATAATAATAATAATAATATAACTTACTTACTTACCACTGGCACTATCGAACCCGTAGGTTCATGTCCGCACGGACATACGCTCTCCATACATCCCTATCCTGAGCTAATGCTTTCCAATCATTCCCTGTATAATCTACTTCCCTCAAATCATAGTTAATGTTATTTTCCCACCTCATTCTTGGTCTACCAACTGGGCGTTTTCCCTCTGGCTTTCCTATAAGAAGCTTCCATGCAAGTCTTTCATTCCCCATACGTGCAACATGTCCTGCCCATCGCAGTCTACGAGACTTAACTGTTCTTATTATATCTGGCTTCCTATAAAGACCATGTAGTTCATTGTTATGTAGTCTTCTCCATTCACCTGTCTGTTCATCTCTCTTTGGTCCAAAAATTTTCCTAAGAACTTTATTCTCAAATACTCGTAATCTCCTTTCCTCCCTTAAAGTAAGAGTCCATGTTTCGCACCCATATAATATAACTGGTAGAATAATAGTTTTATATATTTTCAGCTTAACGTTTTTGAAAGGAGTTGGGACATCAAGAGTCTCTGCAATGCATAATAGCATGCATTTCCAGAATTGAGCCTATGTTTAATTTCTTTGTGCATCTCATTCCTATTTGTGATTATTGTTCCTAGGTATTTGAATTCAGCCACTTCCTCAAAATTTCCCTCATTTGTCATTAGCTGTCCATTTCCATTATATACTGAATTTCTACGTGTGACCATATATTTAGTTTTACTGATATTTACTTCCAGTCCTAATTTCTTAGTGTTACTCAATAGTGTGTGCATGTTGGCCTTTAGTATCTCCTCGCTATCGGCCAACAGTACTACATCATCAGCATAAACTAACAGCTTATTAATACCATTGAGTTGTAAGCCTTCCTCATTCTCTAAAGATTTAATGGCATGCTCTAGTACAAAATTAAATAGTAGAGGAGATAGTGCATCTCCTTGCTTCAACCCATTCTGGATTTCAAAAGTATCTGAAAACTGTTTGCCTACACGCACCCTACTCTTTGAGCCATTTAGACACATTCGTATAAGTCTAACTAACTTTTTAGGAATTCCGAACTCCAGCAGGATACTATATAACTTCTCCCTCTTAATTGAATAATATGCTTTTTTGAAGTCTACATATAGTTGATGTACAGTACCATTATATTCCCATTTCTTTTCTAAAATCTGTCTTATACTAAAAATCTGATCTGTTGTAGACCTGTTTCTTCTAAATGCACATTGATGATCTCCTAGAATGTCATCAATATAGGGAGTAAGTCTGCTTACTAGTACTACTACTACTACTACTACTACTACTACTACTACTACTACTACTACTACTACTACTACTACTAATAATAATAATAATAATAATAATGCCATGAGTGATTTCCAATTTATCTAGAGGATTTGGAAATCAAGAGTGGCATTTGATAGGACTATTTAACGAATAAAATTAAGCTGTTTACTCAAAAGCCATTATTTAAATATAGTTACCGGTATTTTAAAATATTTATATATTTAATATAAACAGCTATGTTTGAAAACAAATAAGAAATGTGAGGTTATGTACATTCACTGCAACTTGATCATATTATTTATTGCCAAATAGGATCGCAATATTGTATGAATGAACCTAGTGGAGAAATAATGAAACACATCAAAGTGTATATTATATTCAACATTATAGGTTATTAATTTTTTTTAGTTAACAACTCGGTAAAATCAAGGAATCTGTTCATTATTTGCTATAATAAATGTATTTGTTGGAGAAAAATAATGCTCTGAGCATTAATGAGAAGCTTTCTTTATTACTAAAGCAGGAGCTGATAAAGATAAATCGATAAAGAGCAAGGTGAAACACGACTGTCATTGGTTGTAAAAGGAAATTCATTGATAACACTGGTCAACATGATGTTTGTCTCATGAGTACCAATAGTTGTACTTAATGCAGTCTTTTATCGTGTTTTCAAATATGTATTCGGAATTTCTCCATCCCCACAGTTTTTATTTTACTTACAATTAATGGATTTAAATAATAATTTTTTAATAAACGTTTTTTCGTCCATTTATTATCTTGGCGCAGTGAGCGATGAGCACGGGGAACACTTTCATCAGGAGGTTTCAGCTATGGGAAATAGATATCAAGGCAAATAGAATCGTAATATGTTGGCCGATTATTGTCGGACCATCAAGAGGGATGCGATGCTCCACAGGCAAAATATAGCAGAAAATCGTCATTTCTTATTTTCTAGGTGAGTTCGAATGTTCGAATATTGTGTAGTTAGGAATGTAGAAAATATTAAAGTGTTTGAAATTATAAATGCCTATCTCTCGGAAACCTTGCGTGATGGAAAAAAACCGATATCATATTTGAATTCAGGAGAAAAAGATACTATCAGAATCACATATTTTCTTTCTCAGACAAAAAAAAAAGTTTCTTTTTTGTTGCTCAGTGTAAGAGAAGATAAATTTCTGTACTAAAAAAATACGACGATAACTGCAATTAAAAAGAAGAAACGTGATTGTCATTGGCTGCCATTTGGTGCATGAGTTAAATCAGGAGCTCGGGTATTTATTCATATACTTCAACAGTAAATTGTATTTTCCGTTTTTTATTTGAATTTATATAAGTGGCCTGGTGACAGAATCCCTGAAAATATTTTATCCCCATATGATAAAGATTATCTCACTTTATGCGTGCTACTTTTACGTATAGTTTTATTTTTATCGATATTTTAGATTCGTTTATTTTTAATTCTTTCATCAATCATGTCTGTTACATTTTCATTTTGACATGTGTCAACCTTGCAAATGTTATGTTGGGACTTTTAGTTTATTATTGTATTATTTTCGCTTGTCTATATGAAAAACCAGGTTTTATTTATAAACCGATAGTTTGTTCATTGTCACTTAGTAAAACGCAGGCCCGAAAAAAGAAATGATTCAACTTTCTAAAATCAAATGTTTTTATTCTTATGGGCGTCTTGAAATTTGAAATATGCTGTTTACACTGAGCAACAAAAAATAAACTTTTTTTTTTGTCTCAGAAAAAAAAATGTGATTCTGATAGGATTTTTTCTCCTGAATTCAAACTCCATCACGCAAGGTTTCCGAGAGATTCCATCCTATTAGCCGGGAACCAAGAATTTCAGACTGGTTTTTGGATAACTTTAAATCTCGTATGAGATCGTTAAGATCTTCTTGAGTCAATAAATGAGGCTCAGATGAACAGCTTTGTTCAAAAGCTGTATCACCAAAATCTGTCGCTTCTTCTTCCTTACTTCCATCAGAATCTGAGCTCTCTTCATCTAATGTCACATGTTCTGGAGGTTTTGGTATGGGCAATTCTTCGCAGTGCGGAACTGGTCTCATTGCAGATTGCATGTCAGGGTACACCACTGTATGTTTTTGTTTTGACGTAACCCCTTTAATATTTGTTAAGCAGAAAAACATAAAGAAATATGTCATAATATCACACATAGGCCCACTTTCTAATAAAATATCTAAACACTTTAAAAAGTTGAACATTAATGTGGCATTTAAAACTAATAAAACTTTACAAAATATAATAAAAAACAATAAAACCAAAATAAAAAAGGAAAAATTATCAGGTGTATATAAATTGAAGTGTGGCACATGTGACAATGTCTATATAGGACAAACTGGCAGACCTTTTATCTCTCGTTTAATGGAACATAGTAAAGTGATCCCACAACAGACCCGGAGGCCCTTGGGGTAGTAGGAGGTTAGGGCTCCCACTTTTTCTAGACAATCGGCACTTTATGTCAGCCGGGTTGTCAGCCCTGCGTGACGGCCGCCTTTACCCCCAGAACAAGCGTCTGGTACTCATTTCCGTTAGAGGCTGAGTCGACCCCAGGACCATAGTGCCGCCAGAGGGTTTGGGTCAGTTTAAAAATCCTGACCCCAACGGGACTTGAACCCTCGACCCTCCGGCTTGTAGCTCAGTGCCTTAACCACTACGCTACGGCGTGATACGAGAGCATAATTATGAATAAGTAGTAGGCCTATATTATGTAGGCCCTAATTAAACCCATGGTCATGCTTTCCTACAAATACTGTAAAACTTGCCCAAAGCGGAATCACATGGGACCAATTTTTTTTCCACATTAGACAAAATTCCGCATTACAAAAAAATTAAAATTTATTAAAAATCTTAGATTATAGAGTGCCCTTTTTATGTACCTTGGATTAATTGCAGTTCCGCTGTCGTTGAAAAGTGAAGTATAATATGTATGAGCGACTTCGACGGTAACGCGCGAAAAAACAGTCCCGTTTCGTCAGCGTTAAAAATGTTTCTTAGGCGCGTACCCTGAAATTAAAGCATGCAGTTTCGGTTTCCGCTCACTAACTACACTTTCGTCCACATCCTTTGATTCTCCGCAGATTTCATTCCACACTACATTGTGTCGTCTTTTAAAACTGTCCAGCCAACCTGAAGATGCCTTGAAACCGTTATTCTCTAGGGATATAGCAACAGCTAGAGCTTAACTTTGGAGCATTGGTCCGGAAATTTCGAGATTTTTTATAGTGCACTTGTAAACTCTCCCATACTACTTCCTTGATTTCTTCATTTATTTTATTATCTATTTAGTTTTGCTTTCCGCTTAGTTTGATAATTTCCTTCCATCCATTCATTAATTATTTTTTCTTTGTGTTTTAAAATCTCATAAACTTGGTTTTTTTTTCACATTCAAATTTAGTCATTATTTCGCGTACTGAGAGTTTGTTTTTCTTTATCTTCAACCACTTTCAATTTTTCGTTTAATGACAATGATACAACGATTTAGTCATCTTTATTCCGGAAATGCAGAACGCTACCTGTGAAAGATACGTACACAATCGGTCTCAGATCTTAAACTAATTAAATATTTTACAGTGCACTGGTTATTTTTAAGACAGATATCACACGCCAAATATATGTTAAACGAACCTGTATTTCGCATAACGGGTCTGCAGTGAGGCCGAAACAAAATTCCAGATACAGGTCGAAACTCTACTTCACTCGGAGCGGGCGGTAGGAATTATAATTTATTGTTAATTTTACTAACGGGAATTCAATCAAGTGGAAACTAATTCATTTCTCTCGCATTGTTTCCGTCTTATAAACATTTTTTCATGAATTTTGTAGAAATATCCTTCCGTTTCCGCGTTGTAAAGATTCCGTTTTGTAGAAAATAAGTGCACGTCAAATTACTGTTGTTTCGCCGGTACCAATACATTTGTTCACATTGGGCAGATTTCCGCATTATTCACGTTCCGGATTAAACAAGTTTTACTGTATATTATTTTGTAAAAAAAAAACGGAAATTTATTTTCATGCAGCATGCTTATGCCAATTGCGGCTAGAGGGTAACATACATATGCCTAAGTATGAAAACAACTTTTCATGAGAGCTTATTAATATTCTAGTGACTTATTAATAATCGCAAATTTGAATTACTTCTGACCATAAGAAATTAGCCATCAATTAAGATCTTTACCCTTATGATAGAGCAAGAAAAATACTGTATTTCTGACTTATTAACCTACAAAATAAAAAAATATTGAAATCGGACTTATGTACTTTTACCCTAATGTCACAGAATTTTTCCAATGAATATCCTTATTCATGACATCCAGAGTAAGAGGATCTATTGCCCCATATACTTGTGAGACAGTTTGCGTAAGGTCACCTCCCACATTATCCGCATCACCTTTGCATTTTGCCGTACGCATTTTAGTTAAATGGGATCACGCAGTGTAAGTGTGTCCACGATTGCGCGTGCTCCCACGATCGCACCAAGATCCTGATCAGTTTCAGGGAATCAGTCAGGGGTGATAAAGTGTGTGGGGTAGATACATCCCTAGCTTGTGAATCCTCCCGCTTTCGCGCCACTGTTCCGCTGGGCCCGGGGTAGAATCCACCTTGCCATTTGCTCGCTCGTCCGTTGTCAGGGATAGCAGTCAGATGATGAATGCGCTACAATAGTTTTTGTGTGAAAAGTTTTATAGTTGGTATTACTTGTTCTGTTCAGTCCATTCAACAATGTCTGTGAGGAGAGCAAGGGATGAACATCGGGATGCTGTCACGCAGCTTAGGGGTGAGTAACCTCCTTCTCCTTTTCTAGTGTGGTCACAAGTGGCAACTTCAAGTATAATTAAAAAATCGGCATGTGTTTGGGAGGAAATCAATGCACATTTATTTCAAAATTATAAAAAAAAGTTGAATTTTTATATTTTATAAAATACTAACTACATTCACAATTTTAAAACGTAATAAAATATATTAACGATTACTGAGGAATTAAACATATTTGGCATCGTGTTCTGTATATACAATTTATTATTTGTTCATTATTATATATATATTATACAATCTGAGTGTTACATAACGTCTAAAAGCTTTATTTTGTGTCCATTAACCTGTGCATTTCGATTATTCTGTGTAGTCTTGCTTCTTTCTGCATTTTTTTAGGAAATAAACTAATAGGTACAACTTGTACACTACACATACCCAGTCCCAAGGTTGAGATTTTTTAAAAAAACCCTTACTCCGCTGGGAATCGAACCCGGGTCGCCGGAGTGGAAGTTAGGGACTCTACCGACTACGCCATAGCGACGGACTCTTTCTGCATTTAAGTTCACATAATTTAAATGATATAGCAATAATAATGATGGAATAGGTCAAGGTAATGTAATTAAAATGCAAGAATTGTCAGAAAAGCCGCAGAAAACTAAGGAAAATAACAAACAGTTTTGTCGGCCCCGAAGTGTGAACTCGGGACTTCATGATTACGTGTCTCAAACACTACCTTCTAAACAAACGTGCTCGGTTCATAATGTAATGCTTTCGAACTATAGGCTAACTTCAGAAAAATAATTTTAATTAAGCAATTGTAAAATATTTTAAATTGTGATAATATTTCGAATTAGACTAAAAAGCCTAAGTTTTCAATCCTGCTTCATATTTTGTTAAACGAAGTCGAAAAAAAGAATGCATATACATTAAGATATCACAGATATATGTTCTTTGCCATGTACTTGATTCTAGATTCAAATTCTTAAACTATTACACATAGATAAACATAATTAAAAATTAACTAGACATGTATTAAATAAATTCAGCTGTTAAAAATAATTTTAGATATATTTTGCATTACATTTTTCATTTATAGTTTTGATTTTATTTTAGAGGCCGTGTGCTACTGAGTCTATTATTTGCATAATGGACTCTTTAGTTGCAACTCATTTATGATTGATTACAGATAATGTATCTTTATTCTCGTGCCTATGATAATTTTGTATTTAATTTAAGTTTAATTGATTTGCTTATATGTAATAAGTTACAGAATCGATCCACCTCACGATGTTTCGCAAAAGTTGTGAGAGAGTCGCATTATTTGTTACAACATCCTGAGCGATAGCATGGGAAAACTTTGATTAGATTAAGCGATAGATTTTATTTAGTATTAATGTACCATATCTTTACAGTATCAAAACATATCATAATATGACATAGGTTATACATTTTTAGTCGGAATATAAAGAAAAATTATTAAAGCTGGACCACCATTTTGTGTAGGTCAAAGGAAGCGCCATGAATTAAACTTTCTCTAACGTTTTTAAATAAAAATGTTTTCACACTATGAAATAGAGAAGAGTTAACGAGTTTTTGTATTAAATATTCTATCTTTTAACTTACTAGTTTGCATATTATTTAAAGATGCTTCAATGTCTAAGATCGTAATTATTGATTACATCCAATAAGCCGTGTGTGTATATTGCGTTTGTCGTGTATTTTCTACATACGAGTTTACCGTAAGTTTACCGATTTAATGCTAATTAAGCTATATTAAATAACACTGGTCAACATGATTTTCGTCTCATGAATACCAATAGTTGTACTTATTGCAGTTTTTTATCGTGTTTTCAAATATGTATTCGGAATTTCTCCATCACCCACAGTTTTTTTTATTTCAATTTCAATTAATGGATTTAAATAATTATTTTTTAATAAAAGTTTTTTTCGTCCATTTGTCCATTGTAAAATAAAACCAAATGAGCTAATTCAGGAGATTTCACCTATGGAAAATAGATAACAAGGCAAATTGAATCATAATATGCTGGCCGATTATTGTTGGTCCATGAAGAGGGATCCTCCACAGGCGAAATATAGCAGAAAATCGTCATTTTTTTACTTTCTAGATGACTCCGAATGTTCGAATATTGTGTAGTTACGAATGTAGAAAATATTAAAGTGTTTGAAATTATAAATTCCTGTCTCTCGGAAACCTTGCGTGATGGGGAAAAACCTATATTATATTTGAATTCAGGAGAAAAAATACTATCAGAATCACATATTTTTCTCCCTGAGACAAAAAAAAAAGTTTCTTTTTTGTTCCCCAGTGTAATTGTGATGAAATGAGATCTGAATCTGAAATTTTAACCAATCATTTGCTTTCAAAATTGATGAGCAGCAGGATAGTTTTCAAAAGATCTCGGGATTTATACCCAGTCCTTCCGATTACGAGCCTCATGTTGTCATAAGAACTAACTTAATATTTTTTTTATATTTATAGTGTTAAAATAAAAACAATATTAAAATAAACAAAATATAGAAATATCAGTGATTCAAATAAGAATGCTGATAGAAATGATAAAGAAGAGTGTAACAAGTTGGCTGGGACAATGGCTAAGAATAAACTGACTGATGATGGAAGCATTTGAAGGAATGGTGGGCGGTATAAAATTCCGAGGAATGTTATATGTGGTGATACACAGCATAAATAGTAATGGATATTATGCAGACAGGAAGAGAAAATTCGATCAGTGAGAAGAGTGGAGAATGCTGAGTTTGGAATGAAGGACCTGTCATTGATCAGATAACAATGAATAAACGAATATGTAAATAATTTTATCGATAAAAAATTAGATCTAATTCATTATTCACAATTATGCATTTATTTTTGTAGTAGTGCATTTGAATTGCATAGGGTTAAGTAAATAAGTATTTAGATGGGAAGCAATTAGAAAAAGAATGGAGAAAGATCACAGTATAAGGACCAAAAAATAAAAGTATACTGTAAAGGAGCCGGGGAAAGAAATATTGCATTGAACATGAAAACTTGATGAAGAAAACAACATAGTTTGGTGAAGTAAACTTACAACATGATGGCATCAACGCTAAATATAATGTAGATGCTTTTAAGGGGAAACTTTGAAACTACTATTTGTGGAAACATAAAAAGAACCTTAGGTCGGAAAACAAGGAAAGGTACGAAACTTGAATTATATAAAACAATGGCTGTTCCTTTGTTGTTGTATGGAAGTGAAAATTGGATAATGAAATCAAGGGATAAAAGCAGGATACAGATTGCGGAAATGCTGTTTTTACGTAATGTGAAAGGATGCACAAGAGCGGATAGAATAAGGAATGCAACTATACGAGAAGAATTAAATATATATAAAATTGAAGATAAAATCAGCGAAAATAATAAGAAATGGACAGAACACTTAATGTGAACGAACAACGAAAGAATACCAAAAAGAACCTTCCTGTATAATCCCAGAGGAACAAGAGATGTTGGCCGACCACGTAGAAGATGGACTCCACTTTTAACTTCGGCGGAACAGGCTGCATAGCCTAAACCTTGTAGTAGAAGGAGAAGAAGCACTTTGAAACTATTTTGAAGTGGAAAAATAAAAAAAAATCCTGTTAAAAATAAACACATTTAAAAAATAAAGAACTTTGTGTTCAAGTAAAATGTCATCTAAATTACTGATGTTAATTATATTATGAAATATTTACAATAAACTAAGAGAATAGAAGCAGCAGAAATGAAATATTTACGACTTGTGCCAGGAGCTACTTTAATGGATAAAAAACTGAGTGAAGATATCCGTAATGAACTACAAATATTCAGTTTGTCACATAAAATAGAAGAGTACAGGAGAAAATGGTATGAACATGTTTGCAGAATGGATACCAACAGATTGCCTAAGAAAAGTCTGAACTATCAACCAAGAGGAAGAAAAAGAGATCGGGGACGCCTACGAAAGAGATGGAGACAACAGCTATAATACTTGGAGCCAGAACTAACTAACTACCTTACTGGCATTATCGAACCCGTAGGTTCATGGCCGCGCGGATAGAAGCTCTCCATATATCCCTATCGTGAGCCAATGTTTTCCAATCATCCCCTGTATAATGTACTTCCCTCAAATCATAGTTAATGTTATTCTCCCACCTCATTCTTGATCTACCAACTGAGCGTTTTCCCTCTGGTTTTCCTACAAGAAGCTTCTATTTAAGTATTTCATTCCCCATTCGTGCTACATGTCCGGCCCATTACAGTCTACGAGACTTAACTGTTCTCATTATATCTCGCTTCCTATAAAGACCATGTAATTCACTGTTATGCAGTCCATTCACCTGTTTGTTCATCTCTCTTTGGTCCAAAATTTTTCCTAAGAACTTTATTCTCAAATACTCGTAATCCCATTTCCTCCCTTAAAGTAAGAGTACATGTTTCGCATCCATATAATATAACTGGTAGAATAATAGTTTTATATATTTTCAGTTTAACGTTTTTTGAAAGTGGTTGGAACGACAAAAGTCTCTGTAATACATAATAGCGTATTTCCAGAATTGAGCCTATGTTTAATTTCTTTGTGGCATCTCATTCCTATTTGTGATTATTGTTCCTAGGTATTTGAATTCAGCCACTTCCTCAAAATTTCCCTCATTTGTCATTAGCTGTCCATTTCCATTATATACTGAATTTATACGTGTGACCATATATTTAGTTTTATTGATATTTACTTCCAGTCCCAATTTCTTAGTGTTATTCAGTAGTATATGCCTGTTGGCCTTTAGTATCTCCTCGCTATCTGAGCCAGAACGAATAAAAAATGTTTAATCCTTACAGAAAAAGAAATCTTTACTAGAAATTGGTGGATGTATGAGATCTTAAAATTCAGCAATAAAGAGATTTTTTTTGTGTACTGTAAATAAAATTTAGGTAGACCCATATTTAAAAGAATAAATTAATATAGGAGAATATACTGTGAAGTTTGTTAGTTTGTAATTTCTATAACCCTCTTTACGTTTTTAGAAACATCTGCGTTCATAAAAACAAAATAAAATAATTTGGCAAGCTTACTACGGTAGAATGTACAAGTTATGAATGAATTTTTGGCATAGTTTCTGAAAAATGTTGTGAATAACACAAAACTGCTATAAAATTTTCATTATATTAATTATATACTTTTCGTATAGGTGTTGATTTTTAATGCCAAGTCAACTGAAAATAATTTGTCATATAAATGATTTTTGCTCTTCATTTTAAACGCAGATTTGTGTAAATGAGGATGCATTTTAATCCATCTGACTGTAAGAGGTGGAAGGAGGAAGGGAGAGGGGAGATAACTTCCGTGAAATTGGGGCAAACGATGTGCAGGTGACAACGTAGCCGAGAGTCTGGAGGACTCCCAACAGAACACCGGGTGTGAGACAAAAATTAATCTGGAAGTTGTTTACGGTTGGTAAACCAGGTTTTATAAGCCAAGATAAAGACATTAACAATATTAATTCTTTACTTTGATTATGGATTTAATATAATCTTCACTTCAAAGGAATATTTTTAAATTACATAATATATGTGAACAATATAATCTCAAAATATCCATAGAAAAAACTAAGGTAATGGCATTCCAAAGGAAAAATCAAATCAGATCCAAAATAGTAATAGGAAACAAAATCATAGAAAAGGTGAACCATCTCAATTATCTAGGATGTGACATTTCATTTAATTATGATAATGATATAACTAATAAAATAGCAAAATTCCAGGGGATATGTGGTACGATAAAACGATCACTAAATAACAAAACAAGAGAGACCCAATTGAAATTTTATAAAACATTGGCAGTACCGGTACTGCTCTATGGTTCAGAAGCCTGGATACATAAAAAACAAGATCTAAGTAGGATAACGGCGGCAGAAATGAAATTTTTGAGATATGTTAAAGGGTACACTAAGGAAGACAGAATCAAGAACACAGAAATAAGACAGGAACTTGAAATGTTTGCAATAACTGATAAAATAGATACATATAGAGAAAAATGGAAGCAACACATAGACAGAATGAATGAGGATAGATATCCAAAACAAATACGAGTAACAAAATACAAACCTAAAGACACCTGAGATGTGGGCAGACCTAGAAAGAGATGGGCTGAAGTCGGAACGGGTCAACAGACCTAATACATGAATGCAGATGATGATGATATAATCTTCATTGCAATTAATACCAACTTCAACGTGTAGATATTCTTATGTCTTCTGACTTGTAATATTATTTTCGCGTGTGTTGCCTAGGACTCCTTGGTTTTTTTGTTATTTTTAAATTTAAAATGTACCATTTTTTGGCACTTTCTTACTGGTTATTTATGCTATCGAACTATCGTTTTTATTTTTAAATTATTTCGGTGTAACTTAATGGTCAGGATGTAATGAGTGATATTTAACTCACGCTCCAAATGGGAGTCAATGACCAATCACGTGTCAATAAATTTTATTTTACAATCAATGGCAGTCGCGTTTTACCACGATAATTATCGAGTTCTGTTTACCAAAATAAAGAAAATTCTTTTTAATATTCTCAACAGGTCAGAGCATTATTTTGCAGTGACTGACTATTCAACAAATATGTTAAATATAGCAAATAATGAACAGATTGCTTCGAACTATACAATTGATAACTATGTTGTTAAATAATGACTTTACGGTGTTGTTTCCTAAAAAAATAATTAATAACCTATAATGTTGGTTATCATATACAGTTTGATGTGCCATTTTTTCTCCACTGTGGTGCATTCTTACAATATTGCGATCCCATTTGGCAATAAATAATATGATCTAGTTGCAGTGAATGAACAAATGAAGCATAACCAAACATTTCTCATTTGATTTCAAACATAGCTGTTCACATTAAATGCTTACATATTTTAAAATAACTATACATAAATAATGATTTGTAAGTAAACAGCTAATTTTATTCGTTAAATAGTCCTAACAAATGCCACTCTTGTTTTCCAAATCCTCTAGAAAAATTGGAAATCACTCGTGGCATTACTTATGGTATTATTTTTGTTGATTCCACTGGCCGGAATCAATTTCTTTCCTACAAATGGATTTGACAAGTAAGGCCCGTTATTATCACTAAAGTACATTATTTTGATTGGAAATCAAACTTGTGTCTCGTATGAATAACTGATCCATATGTTTACTGCAGTCATATTACGAGATATTAGGATTTATTTATTTAGCCTGGTGGAGTTAAGACCATGTGGCCTTCTCTTTCACTCACCAGGACAAACATATGTTACATTCAAATGCAAAAATTATAGTTATATTTGATACCAACCATTGTTATTTGACCATACCGAGCAATATTAAAAATAACATCCAATAACACAATACTTACTTACTTACTTACTTACTCACTGGCACTATCGAACCCGTAGGTTCATGGCCGCGCGGACATAAGCTCTCCATACATCCCTATCCTGAGCTAATGCTTTCCAATCATTCCCTGTATAATCTACTTCCCTCAAATCAAAGTTAATGTTAACACAATAAAGTTAATAATAATTAAATTTATTTATTTATTTTAGCAGGTTTCACAATGTTTCACAACATCTTCCTGCGCCCAATTAATCTAGTCTCATCTCTGTCATTCCAATCTCCATCGTCCACTCATTTCCCCTCATGCTGCTCAAAACTCTCTCAAAAATTTAAACGGTTTCTTTCAACATAAGACAATCCATAAATGTAAAAGAACCCAAATGGAAGCAGATATATTATAGATTAGGCCTATATAATCAGCAAACAAAATTTTCATAAGTAATGCCACGAGTGATTTCCAAATTATCGATAAGTTCACGATGTCACGAAGCGAGGAGTGAATTTATCTAGACTATTTAACTCATGCCCCAAATGGGAGTCAATGACCAATCACGTTTCAATGATTTCTGTTTACAACCAATCAGAGTCGTGTTTCACGAAATATTTATCAGTGTTAGGATTATCATATATTAAACAAAGCTCCTCCTTTTTAATATTCTGAACAGGTCTGACCGTTATTTTGCAGTGACTGAGCCTATAACAAATACGGCTACCAGATTGTATATAATAGTGCTTACATGTCAACATTTGTAGCAATTGAATTATACCACCAAAAAAAGAAACCACTGTTTGCACTTTCTTAAATGTATTTTTTCCCAGGTAATAATCGAGAAAAATATAATTGTCATATTTACATCATACGACATCAAAAATGAATTAATATACAGATTGATGTGTTTCATTTTTTCTCCACTAGAGAGCATTCTTACAATATTGCGTTCCTTTGGCAATAAATAGTATGATCTGGTTGCAGTGATAAACAAAAGAAGCAGTAGAAGCGTACCTATCGTTTCTCATTTGTTTTCAAACATCGCCGTTTACATTAAATATATAAATATTTTAAAATAACTATAGTTAAATAATGATTTGTGAGTAAACAGCTTAATTTTATTCGTTAAATAGTCCTAACAAATGCCACTCTTGATTTCCAAATTCTCTAGATAAATTCACTCCTCACTTCGTGAGTCGTGAATTTATCGATAATTTGGAAATCACTCGTGGCATTACTTACGACAATTTGGAAATCAAGAGTGGCATTTGTTAAGACCATTTAACGAATAAAATTAACCTGTTTACTCACAAATCATTATTTAAATATATTTATTTTTAAATATTTATATATTTAATGTAAACAGCGATGTTTGAAAACTAATAATAAACGTTTATTATGTTTCATTTGTTCATCACTGCAACCAGATCATATTATTTATTGCCAAAGGATCGCAATATTGTAAGAATGCACCCTAGTGGAGAAAAAATGAAACACATAAAACTGTTTATAACCAACAATATAGGTTATTAATTAATTTGTGATGTCATATGTTGTAAATATGTCAATTATATTTTCCTGGAACGTAAATACCTGGGATATAATACTTTTAAAAAAGTGCAAACAGTGGCTTCTTTTTTTTTGTGGTATAATCAATTGCTACAAATGTTTTTATGTTATATCCCGCAAGTATTATCTGGTTACATTCGTGCACTATATATACAATCTGGTAACTACATGCATTCTAGAATTCATACATATTAATATATAAATTGTTATATTCAACATATTTCTTAGAGAGTCAGTCACTGCAAAATAATGCTATGACCTATTCAGAATGTTAAAAACGAGGAGCTTGATTTTAAAGTGATAAAATTAATTTTAAAAATTTGATAAAATCGAGATGAAAAACGACTGTGATTGGTTGTAAATAAAAATTCATTCAAATGTGATTGGCCATTGACTCCCATTTGGGGCATGAGTTAAATTGTCAATTAAAATCTCAAGATATAAGAATTTATAGAGGAATACATTGTGGAAGTGTACAGCAAATAGAAAAAATATTCAGATTATAAGTAATTTACAGGCTCTAAGAAAGAGGCCTAAGACAATAAAAACTGAATGGTTAGTATTAATCAAATTAATTCACTCGGCCTTAACCCTTAAATTCGTAATGTATCCTTTTGGATACATCAGTTGGTTCAATTTATTTGATATTTTAAATAAATCAGAAGAAAACGAACAAAAATAAACCACTTAAATGTATGTCTAATTATACAAGATACCTAATAATAACAGTTATACAAGATTCCGTTTTCACTGCGGTCCGCCACATTCAAATATCTAACAGAAGAAATTTGTGTTTTGCCAATTTAAGGGTTAATGTCATTAATCTAAGTTCTATCTCTTGTACATTTTAAGGGAATTTCTATGAATTGATATGACGTTTTCTAGGAACAATGATCACAAATAGGAATGAGATGCACAAGGAAATTAAACATAGGCTCAATTCTGGAAATGCGTGCTATTATGCATTGCAGAGACTCTTGATGTCCCAACTCCTTTCAAAAAACGTTAAACTGAAAATATATAAAACTATTATTCTACCAGTTATATTATATGGGTCCACCGCTGTGGTCTCGAGGTAGCGTGCTGCCTTGTCACGCAGCGGGTCCGGGTTCGATCCCCGGTCGGGGCAGTTTTCTGGGGTTAAGCACTTTTCTTTTAATTGTCTCTGGTTTAACAATATTTATGGCCGGCCTTGGTGCAAATTTTGAATATGATTTAAAGAAAATTATTGCTCTTTCTACTCTAAGCCAATTAGGTTTAATAATAAGAATTTTATCTTTAGGATTTGCCGGCTTGGCTTTTTTTCATTTATTAACCCATGCTTTATTTAAAGCATTACTTTTTATGTGTGCAGGAGTAATTATTCATTGTATAAGGGATTCTCAGGATATTCGTTTTATAGGAAATTTATCTTCTCAGATGCCTTTAACTTCGTCTTGTTTAATAATTTCTAATTTTGCATTGAGGTTTTTATCGGGGTTTTCCTCACCTGCAAGACAAATGTCAGGAAAACTTTAAGGCCCAAACGGTCCCCGAAATCATATGGCCATCATCCTTATCATTATCATCCTTCACCGGTGTGGAAAGCAACGGGAAGCTACCACACCTACACAATTCCTAGTAAAGCTGCAAGCATAGCATGAAAATGCCTTCGGGCAGAATTACTATGGATGGATATTATATGGATGCAAAACATAGACTCTTACTTTAAGGGAGGAATGGAGATTACGAGATTTTGAGAATAAAGTTCTTAGGAAAATTTTTGGACCAGAGAGAGATGAACAGACAGGTGAATGGAGAAGACTGCATAACAGTCTTTATAGGAGGCCAGATATAATGAGAACAGTTAAGTCTGGTAGACTGCGATGGGCAGGACATGTGACACGAATGGGGAATGAAAGACGTGCATGGAAGCTTCTTGTAGGAAACCCAGAGGGAAAACGCCCAGTTGGTAGACCAAGAATGAGGTGGGAGAATAACTTAACTATGATTTGAGGGAAGTAGATTATACAGGGGATGATTTGAAAACATTGGTTCAGGATAGGGATATATGGAGAGCTTATGTCCACGCGGCCATGAATCTACTGGTTCGATAGTGCCAGTGAGTGAGTTTATATGACATTTTCTTAGAAACATATTTTATTGTAGGACAATTTTTAAATATAATAAATGAGACACCTGATGAAATTCAGGTAAATTAACATTTTCGATATACATAATCGATAAAAGAATCAAATCTTAAGAAATCATTGAATCCTTTGCAGACAATGTGGTGTCAAACTTTGAAATTGTCCGAATACAATTAAATAACGTTTGATTGTAAGTCGATAATAGAAAATATTTTAATACTTTGTTTAGAGACAGGAATTACAAATAAAAAAAAAGGGAATTTTCTCTCGAGACACTCTTAGATAAACTAAAGTGGGGCAAAAGGAACACAAGCAGAAATTACTGATGTAGGCAGCTTTATTACACGAACAGTGTGTTTTATATTTAGCTTGGTGTTGTTTTGACACTTCCGTCACTTAAAACGTAGAGGGAGGGTGTTAACGCGTTCACTCTAGATTGGCTGATAATAATTACATGACGCAGTTAAGGATTTCAATTTAGTCGCGTTCTTTTTAATCCGAAAGCTACTTTAATGTAAACACATGTAAAAGCAAAGCAAAGTGTTTGCATCTGTTGACTTGCTAAGCAAACTGTTTCCCAATTCACAGTTTTAATTAAATTTTGGAAGTTTTCATAAATTTATTATAATAATATGCTATTATCCAGGGTTTTGCTATTGCCATTTCGTAAGTTCAGGATTCTATTATGTATGAAAATTAAAACACTGGCTGAAAACTATAATAGAGTATGTACATAGAAACACTCTGATTATAAACCTTTCTAGTGTTCCTCTGAGCAGTCCTATTTACATAAATTGTTGAAATTATGTAGAGAAATTAAATACATTAGTTTGATCCTTCCGGGAAATTCTCGTATAAGATTTGAAAGCATAATAATAGTCCCTTCGATTGGTTGCTGGCCAAAGGAAGGTAAGACCAGTCATGGGGCTGCCATCTTATAGCCTCTGGTCAGGCTTTTCTGGAGAAGAAAAGAAAATAAAGGAAAGAAGAAATAGAAGAAAGGAAAGACTCCTTAGCCCTCGGATGCCCTAATAGCGTCGGGGTCGAAAAAAACAAGAGTTAACCAAGAGAGGTTAGATAGTAAAGTTAAAAGAGTGCAAAATACAAGTAAATGGAAGAAATGCTTTGCTCAGCTTGGGCACCTTGTGGTCGCCATCCTCATATCCCCTAGATGAGGACCCCTGAGGACGAAGATCACCGGGCCGTCCTATGAAACGCTGGAGGGAAGATTTTCTATAGGATCGTAACAGACCTTGGCCTAATACTTGGAAGGAAGAAGAAGAAATAAAATACATAGTACCTCACAGACACTCGAATGCTTATGCGACACGCTGAAGACATTAAGGCTATGTTCCTATTAAAAAAAACACGAGCTCAAACATAGGTATCCGGATCACCTGATTATAGCACAATTAGTAAATTTAGCCTTTGCAGATCTTGAGGTAGTGGTGGTACATGCTACACTCTAATTCAAACCAGGAAGTTACTACAGACCTTATGGGCTACGCCAGTGTCCCCCTACGTACAGGAGTAGATGTTGCCAAACTCATAATAACGGTATTTGTTTATGGAGGGGAGGAGGGGGAAGGTTTGCAGTACTTTTTCCAAATCTATGTACTATACATTAAAAAACATAGTTTTTCTTTTACGGCATGCAAACTAGTTTTACAGTAAATATGAGAGTCGACACTTTCACACAGGATAGTACAGATCCGCATGAGCTCAGTGACAAGTGGTAACTGTTTTTTTTTTCTTTAAGAGGGAATGGATTGGACGGCTACAACTTACAACTCTGTACCTGCTGTGTTGCATACTTCAGTTTTATTTAAGGATTTCTCTCAAGAAAATACTGTTAAAATGGCAACCCAGTTCCCTATTCCAAACACACAGTAACTTCCTGGGTTGAATCTGACTGTATTCGTTATTCACGAGAAGAATAGTGGGGACTGAAAGTGGGGAAGGATTTACTATTACATGAACAAATATATATATATATATATATATATATATACATACAGGGTGTTACCGAAACGAGTGCAGATTTTTCGTGTGATGGTAGGGAACATCCATACAAGAGTTTTAATACAATGAACTATGGGTCGGAAATGCATTGTTGTGGGTCTACAGAATAAAACAGCATTTAAAATTGTTGAACACATTGTTGTTTATTTATTAATTTGAACTCTAAGGGCCGGTTTCACCAACATCGGTGAAATTTAACCTTCACGACGAGTTACATAACCGTGTGAAAAATAACTAAGCGTGTTTGCGTTTCACCACGCCATATAACACCGACGTAAACAAACGGGCGGTTTACCGTTAAAATTATTTTGAATCGTATATTTCTCATACCTCATATTCAAGCGGAACAAATTTGTAGGAGGGGAAAGAAATGCTATTGGTTGTTACTTATCGCGTTACCATAGAAACCTAAATAAACACATTGAACCAACACAAACACGTTCCACAGATCACGTATATTAGTACACGTGGAAAATTTGCCAGAAATAAAGAACATGTCCAACGAAAGATTTTCAAAACTATAATAGAATTAATATAGAAACGTTGAAACTATAGGAAATAAGAAACTATCCATAAAACATGCGTAACGACGAAAAATATTTTTTCTTGATTAGGCCTGTTTTTAAATTAACCTAATGATTGATTTAAAAACACTTTTACATTAATATAATATGGTAGTGTATTATCATCATCATCATCATTGGAATGCTTTAGTATATTTGGGTTATGTAAAAGTTTTCATGGAACAAGCCATTTTAATGGTATAAGAAGAGCAATTATTTTGGTTGGGACCATGTATTACAGTGTTTACAAAGTATCTAATCCATCTCCTGAAAATGTTGCTGCTGTAAACTCTCATTCTTGGAAGAATTATTTAATAACATGCAAAATGATTATGATAATGCAAGCCATGTTATATATATAAGGTGATTTGGAGCCATTAAGCAACAAATCTGATGAGAGGTCCTTAAAAAAAATTCCAACATTTCTCCCTCTCAATGCATAGAATTGCTAGATTACAAACCTTTGTGCTTCATGGTTATTCAGGTGTAATCATAATATAGGAACGTCCTGTCTGCGGATGAACTTGTGATGGAACAGATTAGTTTAATTTGTAAAACTTGGAGTATCCTTCCTTTGGCCAGCAACCAATCGAAGGGACTATTATTATGCTTTCAAGTCTTATACGAGAATTTCCCTCAAACGCTGGAGGGAAAATTTTCTATAGGATCGTAACAGGCCTTGGCCTAATACTTGGAAGGAAGAAGAAGAAGAAGAAACTTGGAGTAGATCTTGGGAAGCTCAATTTTTTTGGTTGTTCCTGGACCTATTATAAGAACAGTGAGAGTTTTCTTTTTGTCTTACATATATTCATTATTTTCATTGTTGCACTTTGGAATACTGCAACCCAGTCTTAACGAATTTCACTAAAAATGTTTGACTTTATCAGACCCATACCCTTGTCACATTCTAGGTATGTAGGTCCACTTATTGGGAATGTGACAAGAACTGACTGCAAATGTGTCTTCTCATGAACAATGTAGTGTAAATATCTAAAGAGCATGTAATTTTTATTTGCCCTCCTGCAGATTCACAGAATATATTTAACTACTAGATTTTTGGGTTAAGGATGTTTGTAATATACTGATTAATAAGAAATGAAGTTACCTTATTGGCTCCTTTCCTACCATGAGTTTCAGAATAAATATAGAAAATGACCTTGTTATCAAACAACTTTTGAATGTTGAAAGAAAAGTAGCTAAATCGTTGCTTGTAATATATGATGTTTGGACAGGGGAGATTTTTCTGAAAATCCATGGAAATAAATTTAGTACTTCTCTTCCATGCTTCCCTCTGGCCGTTATAAATAATCTCAGTTCTTGCTATGTGAACCTTGTTTTCAGTTTCAAGATACATTACCTCTCCAGCCTCATCTCTTCATTTGCAATGGTACTTAACTGAACAGGAGCGACTTCTTATTAGCAGTAAATTCATCACAGATACTATACGAATCGTTTCTGGGGTATCCAAATTAAATGTTGAACTGTGTTATGAAAATGGTTTAATACATTTCAGAAGATATAAAGTTTTCAGAATAATTGTCTTTATACATGTTATACGTGGTTAAAAATACACAGTTCCCCAGGTAAATACAACTTCTGTTTTCTTTATGCTATAATGGCTTTCAGGACCCTTAAATGATGTGTGTTCCATAACCAGTTTTGGACAATTTGGTCTGCCTGTTGGTGTGTTTGCCTTACATATCCTTGCCTATCTCTGCATTAGTATTTATAGATTTTCGGATATTTTCAATTCTCTATTTTGAAATGGCATTTATAAACCTGAAAACTTTTTTACATATATCTTTATTTCATTTGCATAATTTTCATCTGAAATTCTTACCTTGTATCTGAAACTTTACTACGAAGGAGAGCATCATCTTCATTTATTTTGGCCTCCTCTGTTTAATATTGTGGGACCAAACATATATATAAAGTTAATAGTGAGTGGAGAACATATTTTTAATAACTCACCTCATACAATTTCAAATTTATTTGATTTAAGACCATTGGTTTTGAATGAATTTTCATTCATCTTCAGTTTATTTTCAGTTGTTGATTTCACCAATTCTCTAATTCTGCCATATTTGGTTGGCATTATACATTTTTTTCTAAAGGAATATCAAAATTCATTGATCGATATTTATTCTTTTGAATGAATATCTTCTCCCAAACTGTTCATTCTAATGGTTTATCCAATTGTTTCAAATTGTGAAATTGAAAAATCAGCAATTGCTGCACATAGTTTATTAGAACATTATAAAATTAATAGAGATGCAAAACTTTTGAAACAATTGGATAAACTATTAGAATTAACAGTTTGGGAGAAGATATTCATTCAAAAGAATAAATATTGATCAATGAATTTTGATATTCCTATAGAAAAAAATTTTATTTCAAAATTTATAAAGCCAACCAAAAGATGGCAGCGTTAGAGGTAACCATGGTGAAATCAACAAACATAGAATTTCAACAGTTGGTGTCATGAAAATAAACTGAAGATGAATGAAAAATTAATTCGAAACCAATGGACTTAAATCAAATAAATTTGAAATTGTATGACGTGAGTTATTAAAAATATGTTCTCCACTCACTATTAATGATATAAGCTCATAATGTTTACTTCCCAACATTAATTTTAATATATATAAAGATTGTGCCTCTAACATTGTAAATTTTGAATTTGTTGATTCATTTATTTTGCTGATTTACATCAATACGTTTTAAATATTTTAACCTACAATTACAGGAGTCTCCAGTTTCATGAATCTGAGCTCTCAATTTTTTGTTAGTATCTTTCATCCTGCCAAAAACTCTTTCTCTTCTTACAGCTTTCATAAGATACACAGTTATTGATCATACTCATTCATTTTGAATGTATGTGATTCCAGTTTTCACTTTTCTCGCACAATATTACTAGTAAAACAACATATGAAGCAATACAATGAAAAAATAGTGTACATGTAATTCTCCTCCCAAATAAGACCAATATTGAATAAATCCAGTTCTATTACTCTACACCTGCACTGCAACAGTTAGATTAAAATGACTTGCTTTCCTTTTCCCCTGTTCACTATAGACTTACCTTTTTTTTTCACTATCAAATGGGCCTTGGGTTCGATCCCCGGTCGGGACAGTTTTTCTGGGTTTTTCCTCACCTGTAAGACCCAAACGGTCCCCGAAATCATATGGCCATCGAAATCATTGTATTCATATTCATCTTAGATTAAGCTTGGGATTAGGGACTCTCCTGGTGCACCACTATCATCATCCATCATATCATCGGGGCAATGTAACCCTGGCTTCCAGGCGCCCCAACCTCAGAAGTGGGTTACAAGTATGCCATGCCAGGAGGGAACACCAGGAATGTCGAAGGGCAACCTGGGGCATTTGCAAAAAAAAAAAATCTCAGTGACTAGCCTTACTTTTGCTCCATAATTTAGCCCATATAAAATTCACTGCTCAAGCTATATGAATGTGCCCTTAACTGATTTTTTTTTATCACATTTACTGACTTACCTCTCTTTTTCCCTATAGTCTTCAATTCCATCACTGCATTTCCTCAAGAAAAGATAGTCTCCAACGTAACATACAGGAATATTAATTAAATTATTTGGAGTCAATATTAATGTTGATTATCTTGAACATGTTTCGCTTATATCATAATCATTGATATGCTATAATCGAAACATGTTCAAGAACAAATCAACATTAATATTGAGTTAAGATGAACAGACTCCAAATAATTTAATTAAAAGAACCTCAAAATATTACTTCCTAAAATAAAACATTAAATACAGGAATATGTTTGAAAATGACTTGAAAACACTAGTGGGTAACACATAGAAGTAATTATTTTGAAATTATATTTTATTTAATATTTTTCAAAATTATACAATAATTCATATAAATAAACTCTTATTATTTACTGCTTCAAATATCTTATAGTTTCTATCAGATACAACAAACTGCAAAACAATAAGACTCAGGAACATTTACACTGGTGTCCAAAAGTTTAGGATAATTTGTAAAACGGAAAATCAAAATGCTTAAAGAGGAGCAAGGAGTAAAAATTATTTATCAAAACGTTTCTCAGTACATTTAGTTTAGTTTACATACTAAATTATAATATCTCTTCAACAATGAAAAAATTAATAGCAATTATAAATGAAAATTGCATTGTTGCAGTTAAGCCCTGTTCCATAAATCTTCATTTTTAAAGAGAGTTATGATATAATCAGATGTAGTGTAAGAACAGATTGCAGTAAAATGGCACAAAGACAACATCTGGACCCTCTGCTTCGGGGTAGAATTATTGGGCGGCTAGAAACAGGACAGACACAAACTGAGGTCTCCATAGCACTTAATGTGCCACAAAATGTTATATCTAGGTTATGGCGACGGTTCCAAGAGACCGGAGACGTTAGGCGAAGACCAGTGGGAGGTCTTCCAAGAGTTACAAATCCTCAGCAGGATTGATATCTTGCGTTAACTGCAAGAAGAAACCGAACAATGTCTGCCAGACAACTGAGTTCAGAACTTGTGGCCGCCTCAGGTATCAGAGTATCCAGACAAACTGTCTATAGAAGACTCAGAGCTGCTGGTCTGTATGCTAGGCGGCCTGTAGTGTGCGTCCCACTCACCCTTGATAACAAGAGAGCACGTTTACGGTGGAGTCAGGAACATCGCGACTGGACTCTAAATCAGTGGAGCAGCGTGCTATTTACAGACGAGTCCAGATTCAGCTTGAACTGTGATTCGCATCGCGTGACTATCTGGAGGGAGCAAGGAACTCGTTACAACCCCATGAACATCGTGGAAAGACATCCATTTGGTGGCGGTGGTCTCCTGGTATGGGGAGGTATAATGATGAATGCACGCACAGAGCTTCACATCTTCGCAGGTGGCACTGTTAATGCTCAGCGGTATAGAGAAGAGATCCTGGAACCTCATGTAAGACTTTTCAGGGGAGCTGTGGGTCCAGAATTCATATTCATGGATGACAATGCCCGACCTCACAGGTCACAACTGGTGGATGAGTTTCTTCAGGAGGAAGATATCCAGCGTATGGAGTGGCCAGCGAGGTCTCCGGATATGAATCCTATAGAGCATGCATGGGATGCCTTAGGGAGACAAATTGCATCTCGTCAGCCTCCTCCGAGGACACTTCAAGACCTTCACATTGCTCTTCATGAGGAGTGGAATTTGCTGAGCATCGAACTCCTGAACAACCTCATCACTAGCATGCCACGTCGATGTGAGTCTTGTGTAGCTGTCAGGGGTAATCACACCCCATACTAATCATTTGAACCATTGTTGTTCAACTTTTATGTTCGAATTCTGAAATGCAGTTTTCGTTTGTTGTGAAAATGACAAGTGAATGACGTATTCATGCCATTCATGCCACGAAAGAAACAATACAAATACATTGTTAAACTTCCTGATATATATTGTATATCAGAAATGCAGTTGTAAATTTGATTTCATTTTGTGATAATATTGTTATTACAGGAAATATGACATACTGTTGGAACGGCAATTCCTCAAATTTAAAAAAAATGACGTCCGTAACCAACTCACTTTATTGCCTCATTATTTACATTTAAGCATAATGTGCAAGATTTTGGAAGTAATTCATTGTTTTATAATACATGACTATTGGAATATCATAAATTTTGTTCTCGATTACAATTTTCTGCAGGTTGATATCTTACAGTTTTTATACTTTGTACTCTCATGTCTCAGAACCACTCTTCCAATGTTACATTTTATTTTGTATGTTTAATTTAAAATTACACAATCTTTCCTTAGGAACTACTAATAAAAAAAAACACAAATTGCAAAAAAAAAAAGAAAACTTTGTTGCATGACGAGCGTAGAATGCCCTTGGGTTATAGCCAGCTGCTGGCTTAACATCCACATGTGTTAATGACAGGCCAGTGTAGGAGTGACATGTCAGCATGTCAGGTCCCCCAGCCGTTACAGCTGCTTTTCTCAACCTGGAACTGCTACTTATTGCAGTACCCAAATTCCTCTAGATGTGGAATGGACACCTATCCCATACTGGCTGAAATTCCATTGAGAAAATATCTTCCCCCCATGGAGATCCAAACCAGTCCAAGTCCCATAGCTCTGCACCAAGGCCTCTTTTACCTTAACCACTTGGCTACGGCATGGAAAATGAAAGATTATAATATGACACAAATAAAATTTTGAGATTAATTTGAACCAAATTTAATATAAATTAATTCCCTTTAGTGAAACTGCCCCTTATTAAAGTAAACCAAATGAAAAGTGATATTAATAAATTACAATATGAAGTAATGTTACCAGGTTCTTCTTATAAATAAGGTGAGTCAGTTCATCTTACCTCATGAGATGTTTCATTATGCTTGCACAGTACCAAGTTGAAGATAATATGCAAAAATATTGAAACATGTCCAAAATACACAACAATTTATGAGGCAAGATCAACAGACCCACTTTATTAATAAATGATTACCATATCTACTCTATGAGGCTATGAAAATATTGATTAATGAGCCTCTGCCTTACAGCAGCATTGACTCCATAAAAATCATTATTAACCTGGGGATTTACATTCCCTTCCTCCAATAATGCATTCCAAGGAGCAACTAAATTCAAGTTAGGGTCATCCTGAGGCAATTCCTCACCAGCACGTCTTAAAATGTTATGCAGAACAGCAGTGGCCACTATGATAGGAAATGCATTATCCAATTTTACATTTATCCCAACAGCAAGTACTGGAAAGCGTCGCTTCCAAGAACCGAAGAGTCTCTCAACAACATTTCTCGTTCTGATCTGAGATTCATTGTAAAGATTCTCTGCTAACGAAGCAGGGGCAACTAATGGAGGCATCAAATATGACCTACATGGATATCCTGCATCAACGAGCAGAACTGAATCTCCATATAAGCCCTCTTCAAATCTTGCTCTTTGAACACAATTATTAAATATTGTGCTGTCATGGCTGCTTCCAGGCCATCTAGCAACAATGTCACAGAATTCCATATTAGCATTGCAAATGGCCTGGACATTTAAAGAGAAATACCCTTTCCGATTCCTGAATCGTTCTGCATCATCACCCCCAGGAGATCTTATCCTGAATCGTTCTGCATCATCACCCCCAGGAGATCTTATTCTTATATGTGTGCAGTCCATTGCACCTATAGCCTTTGGAAATCTAGCTACTCGATAGAAACTCAATTGGTTTTCTAAAATCAAATTTGCTGTCTGCGGTAATCTTATAAATTGATGTCGCAAATTTGCTATCACACAACTGACTCGGTGGACGATTCTTGAGGCTGTTGATTTGCTGACTCCTGTATAATCAGCAACACTTAATTGATCGCTGCCAGTTGCATAGTAGCGCAAAGCTAGAAGCAGCTGATTAATAGGTGAAACTGCCTGATTTCTGAAAAAAAAAAAGAAACATAAAATGGTTGCACTTGTATAGCATAATAGCCAACATAATGTATACAGCAGAAATTGTTATTTTATCAATAATTAAATTTTAGGCTATGCAATCAACATAGTACATCAATCATTTATGTTATGCGGGAATGATGCTTAGTCATTCTGTAGCCTGAACGTTTTATATTATTCTGCACATGTTAAAATCATATAAAAGTGTAGCACACATCTGTCACCTATTAGAATGTGCCACACGTTTCCAAGTGTTTGATAGTTCTTGATTAACTTTGATTACATCTCATGCTGCCAAACTCATGCAAGTTGAGTAATTCCACCCAGTGGAATAGTTAGAGGTTAGAGCGAGCATTTTTTATTTTAAGTTTAATTCCTATAATTCTACTGAACTGCCAAAATTTCAAATTGTTTTCATGGTAAAGCTACAATCCAAATAAATTTCATCACAATTCTTTTTCAAATGTTATATTCTGCAATTGATATTTCAAGTTACTTTTTAGTACAGTTCACAGTATTAAGACTCGACAGAAATAATTATTTATAGGAAAACTAAAATACACAATTATAATGATAAAAGCAAATAAGGATAAAACTAGGCTTACTGTGGTATATATATATATATATAATTATTCTGTTCTGGAACATGTTTTGAGAAAAATGTCAGATCTTATTTGATACTAGATGGATAGGCAGATTATTGTGCAGCATATTGCTCAAATTGCTATAACATCTGGTACTACAAAATGTTAATAAAAATAAATAGTAATAAATGTTGGGTACCATTCTGAATAATTCATATGTTATTCTTAACAAAAACCCCAAGTACAAATATAGTTTAGCTTCAACTAATAATAGTTAACTAGGAAACTCACCCTAACCTTATTTTTATTCTTTTTGTGTTGTGTATGTTATTAGTAAATTTCTAGCATAGATTCACTCATTATTAGTTGCATGTATTGTAGGCCTACATGGAATAATTGAACTACTTGAAAAGCAATTTTAATGAACATATACTCACACATTTAAAACCCCAAATACTGAAAAAGGAAGAAAAATAAACAATCTCTAAAATATTTGACTGTAATTAAATATATGTTTCAGAAAACTTATAACAAGCTAACAGTATATTACATAACCTCATTTTATTTTGTGTCAATCGGCTACCTTCATTTAAAATGTGTATGTAGGGCCTTGGTACGTGTGTATATATAAATTAGGGGTCTGTATCATATTTAATTGTGTACAGTGGTTGTATTATACACGGATAAAGCTAATTTCAATAATAAATTAAACGTTCCTGTCTATTTGAAATGGATGTTAATATCCCAAGAATTTTCAAAGTAGTTCTCACATCATGTATTCAGAATATCCAAAATGCCTTTTAAATATGTGAATAAAATTGTATATAGTTAAATATGGTGTTAAAAAATCATAGGTTATAACACACTTCCTAAACATTCATCATTTTATACCAATTTGCTTACTACATTAAAATATTGTGACATTTATGAACCTATGGTATACTTCGTTTTCCACTGCATGAAGTGGAATTATACATACACGGAGACAATTTCAATATTACATTAAACTTACCTGTCTGTTGGAAATTCTAGTTGATTCTCTATCATATCAAGTACTGATAGAGCAGATGGTTTCGACAGTCTAAAATGAGTCACAAAATCCAGGTCGTCGTAATTTTCAAAGTATTCAGAACGTTCTTTAATCCATCTAGGGCGCCTTCTGTCCAATTCATCTTCAAAATATGGATCATACTCCTCTTCACGTTCGAAGATTAAATTTTCTAGTCTTTCACGCGCCATGTTGATATAGAAATCACCCTCCGTTATAATCACCCTTCGATTCTACCGACCAAAATCGTGCGGTACTGTTTACTAACGAAATACGACGAAATAACTCCCGGTCAAAAGTTACTGTTGTTGGTGAAACGCAAATTGTAGCGAAACTGGGAAACGCGCCGTTTAATTCACCGGTAACACGATTACCTGTGTTGGTGAAACCGGCCCTAAGAAGCACATCTGGATACTCCGTAATTTCCGCAGACGCTGCCACGATCCTTGCTACAAACTTTGGAGCTGTGCATCCAGGTCAATGGTCGCCATTTCCAACAATTACTGTAAAATAATATGTAATATCTTCCATTTTTCTTAGAATTAATAAATAAACAACAATGTGTTCAACAATTTTAAATTATGTTTTATTCCGTAGACTCACAACAATGCATTTCCGACCCAAGGTTCATTGTGTTAAAATATTTGTATGGATGTGTCCTATCAACACACGAAAAATCTGCACTCATTTCCAGTCCCCACTATTCTTCTCGTGAATAACGAATACAGTCAGATTCAACCCAGGAAGTTACTGTGTGTTTGGAATAGGGAACTGGGTTGCTATTTTAACAGTATTTTGCAAAAACACCGACAATGGAGGTGAGGTAGTATATTGAGATATGTTGATCATTTTTTAATAAGGTACCGATGTCCGGAACTGATGCATTTTCACTCTATGACTAGTTAATTATGTCTCATGATGACTGTTAGATCGAAGGATTTGAAGACTCATTACTTGACAACACCTCACAGGTACAGATCCAGTGATACGTGGCTTCGCAACGGAATGTGGCTGCAACATGACGGAGCTCCAGCTCACTTCGATGCCAATGTGAGGAGACATTTGGATACCACGTATCCAGGTCGATGGATTGGAAGAGGGGGACCAGTCCCATGACCTCCGAGATCGCCTGATCTTAATCCTATCGATTGCTTTTTTGTGGGGCGACATCGAACAGTCTGTTTTATTAGACTCCAGTACAGTCACGTATAGATCTTAGAGCCCGATTTCATGCTGCTACGGAAATAATTCAAACTAGGCCAGGCGTATTTGAACTTGTGCGCCAATCACTAAACCGCCGACATACGCTCTGCAATGAGATGGGAGGTGGTTATTTGGAAAACTTGATGTGACAATGTCAGTATTGTCAAGTAATGAGTCTTGAAATCCAATTAACGGAACTCTTGAGAAGTTAGGTACTCATAGTGAGAAAACACGTAATATCCGGACATAGGCACCTTATTAAAAATGATCAATATACCTCAATATACCACCTCAGTTCCGTTGTCGGTGTATTTTTTTGCAACACCCTGTATATATATATATATATATATATATATATATATATATAAATATAACCACTGAAGAAAATATTCGCTTCCATAAATATTACCTTTAATTTTTGTCCCTGCATAAATTGTTAAATGTTATAAAGCAAGAGTCCATGTTTCGCATCCGTATAATTAGAGCTAGGAATTTTAGGTGCAAAATTTTGGTGAAAAAGGTGCAAAAAAGGTGCAGTTTTTTAAAATAGAAGGTGCAAATTTCCCATGTGAATTATCATTAAAGAGTACTAAAACCAATTACATCAAGTAACTCAGACACAAATTTCAGTCATGTTGTCATATATTAAAAAGTCTGAGTAAGACAAGTCCCAGAAAATTATGTTATTGAAATCACAAGTCCAGAAAACTGTTAAAGCAGATATTATTCAACAACTCAAATGTTTAGAACATATCTAAAAAAAGTTCAATATCTCAACTCTCTATCAGTGGTTTTGTCTAATGCAAAATATACTGGTTTTCACCTTCTACTTGACTGATCTGTTTTAATTTTTCTTCATACAGAGGTTGAAGGTATGATTTTCATCTGGGACAGACTTCCCAGTATATTTCTCCAAATATTCTTGCAAAATAGGGTTGCCAAAAATGTTTTTGCTATATCATTAAAAAGTATTTTTTTATTTATTAAACTTGAAGAAGGCAGCGCCTCGCCAATAAACTGTTGTCACAATACACATTTACTGCTTTGTAGTTCCTTATTTTTCGTGTTTTGCACTACCTATATGCTGCTAACACGATTGTGTTGATGTTTTTCATCAATGGTTATTGAAATATCACAAATAATTCACCTCATAACAGATCTGACACTCTGAATTCCATATGCTATAAACTGTTTTACAAAATAACGTAGTTTGTAGGAGTTCACATTCGGTTTTAGCATACTGTATACTGGTCACTCAGGAAAATAGCAGACCGCACAAGTAAAATATTATTTTGAACTGAAATATTTGTTTATGCTCTCAACAACCTCCCTTGCTTAAACAATAGCTTTCGCATAACTGGGGTGCAAGAAGGTGCGAACTAATTTAAAAGGAATAGCCTAACGGGACTGCACTAAAGTGGAAGTAATGTGATGTGGACTGATACCACACATCGTTACCAACCCTTGAAAGCGTATTTGAAGAAATGTAAAAAATAAATACACATTATTTTGGGAATACAATGCTGCTAAGAGACAAAAAAGGTTTTTAAAAAGTGCAAAATGTGCTAGCATTGAAAAAAAGGTGCAAAAAGGTGCAACTAAAACACATTTAGGGACATTTATTTAATGTTTTCTTTGCAAGACAAGCTAATTTGAGCATTGTAGTAACAAAATAAAATTAAGGTGCAACACCTAAAATTCCTAGCTCTACGTATAATATAACTGGTAGAATAATAGTTTTATATATTTTCAATTTAATGTTTTTTGAAAGGAGTTGGGACGTCAAGAGTCTCTGTAATGCATAATAGCGAAAAATCATACAACACGTTTCTGAATTTATTTACATTGATCACCTAACATCTGATATAAGAAATAATAATAATAGGAAGAAGAGCGCATAAATGTACATTAGTTTGTCTCTGCTGTATACCAGCAGTTCCTTGACGGATCATGATAGTTTGAAATTTTGCAAAGTTTGTGGTAATATCCACATATGAGAAATGACACGCAGATAAAGTTACAGAAATGCAATGCAATAAGTGGAGTCTTAAAAATAAATTTTAGTAAACAAATATAAACCGCAACCAAAGTGAGATTAGACAATGTAAATAAAAAATCAGGACTAAAACATAGCAGCGAAAATTGGATACTAAATTCTAAAATCAAATCAACATTGTAAGAGGCGCAGATGAGATTTTTACATCCACTCCTAGGTTTGACAAAAATGGACAAGCAAAGAAATAAAAATATATGCGATAAATTAAAAGTTGAAAATATGGTTGAAGAAATTCAGAATATTGTGAAACCAAATGGTTACAACATATCCAAAAACTAGACCCATCTCGATTTCCTGAATTAGCATTTCGGTATCATCCTAAATGACTTCGGGATAGAGGAAAACCAAAATTAAAATGGACTGACGATCACATCTTGAGATCTCATAGGAACACGCTCAAACGACCTATACCTAAATAAGTTCATGGCGATGATGAACTTTAAAGAAATGCCATTACACTAGGGTACTTGGCATTGTGTCATTTGCTCATGTAAGATTTCTCTGTGTCGTATGCATATTGTAGGAGATTGTAGGATATTCGCCAAATATCCAAAAATAAATTAATTGTAATGCATACATAGATTGCATTACATTGAGGGCACAGTTAATATGGCATTCTCCCAACATAAAGAATTCCACATCTGAGATTTTTAGACGATTATAATAATAATGAAATAATAATAATAATAATAATAATAACAATACATAATTATTACCTCCACTGTTTACTATTCGCAGATGATCAGGTGGCGATTTCTCAGGATCCAGATGATGCATCTTTCATGTTAAGGAAATTAGAGATAGAATACAAAAAATGGGGATTACAGATAAATTCTAATAAAAAAGAATATCTTTCATTGGATACAACAGATGAGCTAAAATGTAATTCAGGAAGAATACGTAATGTTAAAAAATTTAAATATTTAGGATCTATTTTAGTTAAAAGTGAGAATTCAACTACAGACATTGAAAGAAGAATAACTGATGGAAGAAGAATCATTGGTATGTTGAACTCTGTGCTTTGGAATAGAAATATAATACACAGAACGAAGTTCTGTTACAAAGCATTTTATTATATGGGTCCGAAACCTGGACAATAAGTAGAAAACAAGCGAACATGCTGTTAGCAGTAGAAATGGAGTTTTGGAGGTGATCGACAAGAATTTCAAGAAGGGATAAGTTCAGAAAGAGCACAATAATGGAAATTATACAAGTTGAAAAAAAAATATTGGGAAAAATACAAGAAAAACGTTTGAAATGGTATGGGCACATCATAAGAATGGAAGAAGAGAGAATACCAAAGAAGATCCTTAATTGAAAAGCTAATGGAAGAAGTGGAAGAGGCAGGTCTAGCGAACGATGTATGGATGGAGTGAAGAGAAGTATGGAAGTTAGAGATTTGAGGGAAGAAGATGCTTTAGACAGGAATCTCTGGTGACTAATCACTTTGGGTTGAAGGAGAAACACTGTATTGTGGAATATTCGTAAATAAAAAAAATAATAAACATGTTTATAACAATTTCTAATTTAATGTTTTTTTAGATGTACAAATTTTTATTATATCACATATTATTGGTGACTATTTAACTCATGCCCCAAATGGGAGTCAATGACCAATCACGTTTCAATGATTTCTGTTTTACAACCAATCAGGTCTGACCATTATTTTGCAGTGACTGAGCCTATAAGAAATACGGCTATAATAATAATTAGTATAAAAACATTTGTAGCAATTGATTATACCACCAAAAAAAGAAACCACTGTTTGCACTTTCTTAAATTTATTTTTTCCCAGGTAACAATCCAGAAAAATATAATTGTCATATTTACATCATGCGGCATCAGAAATGAATTAATATACAGTTTGATGTGTTTCATTTTTTTCTCCACTAGAGAGCATTATTACAATATTGCGTTCCTTTGGCAATAAATAGTATGATCTGGTTGCAGTGATAAACAAAAGAAGCGGATGAAGCGTACCTATCGTTTCTCATTTGTTTTCAAAATCGCCGTTTACATTAAATATGTAAATATTTTAAAATAACTATATTTAAATAATGATTTGTGAGTAAACAGCTTAATTTTATTCGTTAAATAGTCCTAACAAATGCCACTCTTGATTTTCAAATTCTCTAGATAAATTCACTCCTCACTTCGTGAGTCGGGAATTTATCGATAATTTGGAAATCACTTGTGGCATTAGTTATGATAAAGTCACTTCAAAATAATATCATTACCACCGCTATAGCGAGGATTGAAAGTTGAGACCCGAGGCTAATAATCAGATACAGTATTGAACATTTTTATGTACAATGGGAATAGTAATGAATACCATTGCTTTAAATTTCTGCCTCTCGTTAATGTCCTGATAGAAACACATTATAGATTTGTCGAAGTGCCAATATACCAGACTTGATATATCTTATTTCCTTGCTTTTCGCCAGCTTTAAGATCGCCGTATTCTTCAGTTATCTTTCAGTAAAGTAATGCTTCTTCGTATTCAAAGCATGTGGTTTACTTTCTCTCGAATTTACATTCAGTTTGGGCGGTTGAAGATCACCTTCTTTATTTTTTGTTTTCTCTTCTTATTCTATTCCTTTATATTTTATTTCATCTAAAAGAAACTTTGGATTAAAAAAAACTCTAATGCTCTTACTTTTCGTTTCATTTGTCAGACATTTTACAACTATTTATCTGAAATATAACGTCTCTTCTTCGCTGTTCATATATCTATTTCATTATATTGAAGATATTTGTTTTATATGGGGATGTATATATAAATACATACAAAATATGTATGTCTAGGGAATATATATATATATATATATATATATATATATATATATATATACATTTGTGTCCAACAGTTAAGGATAATTAGTTCATTTGCCGACTTATTATAAAGCATTTGTCAGAATAATACAAAATTTGGTAAGGGTATGTCACAGATAATTAGAAACATGGCACGAAAGAAACAATGGCATGAATACGTCATTCACTTGTCATTTTCACAACAAACGAAAACTGCATTTCAGAATTCGAACATAAAAGTTGAACAACAATGGTTCAAATGATTAGTATGGGGTGTGATTACCCCTGACAGCTACACAAGACTCACATCGACGTGGCATGCTAGTGATGAGGTTGTTCAGGAGTTCGATGCTCAGCAAATTCCACTCCTCATGAAGAGCAATGTGAAGGTCTTGAAGTGTCCTCGGAGGAGGCTGACGAGATGCAATTTGTCTCCCTAAGGCATCCCATGCATGCTCTATAGGATTCATATCCGGAGACCTCGCTGGCCACTCCATACGCTGGATATCTTCCTCCTGAAGAAACTCATCCACCAGTTGTGACCTGTGAGGTCGGGCATTGTCATCCATGAATATGAATTCTGGACCCACAGCTCCCCTGAAAAGTCTTACATGAGGTTCCAGGATCTCTTCTCTATACCGCTGAGCATTAACAGTGCCACCTGCGAAGATGTGAAGCTCTGTGCGTGCATTCATCATTATACCTCCCCATACCAGGAGACCACCGCCACCAAATGGATGTCTTTCCATGATGTTCATGGGGTTGTAACGAGTTCCTTGCTCCCTCCAGATAGTCACGCGATGCGAATCACAGTTCAAGCTGAATCTGGACTCGTCTGTAAATAGCACGCTGCTCCACTGATTTAGAGTCCAGTCGCGATGTTCCTGACTCCACCGTAAACGTGCTCTCTTGTTATCAAGGGTGAGTGGGACGCACACTACAGGCCGTCTAGCATACAGACCAGCAGCTCTGAGTCTTCTATAGACAGTTTGTCTGGATACTCTGATACCTGAGGCGGCCGCAAGTTCTGAACTCAGTTGTCTGGCAGACATTGTTCGGTTTCTTCTTGCAGTTAACGCAAGATATCGATCCTGCTGAGGTTTTGTAACTCTTGGACGACCTCCCACTGGTCTTCGCCTAACGTCTCCGGTCTCTTGGAACCGTCGCCATAACCTAGATATAACATTTTGTGGCACATTAAGTGCTATGGAGACCTCAGTTTGTGTCTGTCCTGTTTCTAGCCGCCCAATAATTCTACCCCGAAGCAGAGGGTCCAGATGTTGTCTTTGTGCCATTTTACTGCAATCTGTTCTTACACTACATCTGATTATATCATAACTCTCTTTAAAAATGAAGATTTATGGAACAGGGCTTAACTGCAACAATGCAATTTTCATTTATAATTGCTATTAATTTTTTCATTGTTGAAGAGAGATTATAATTTAGTATGTAAACTAAACTAAATGTACTGAGAAACGTTTTGATAAATAATTTTTACTCCTTGCTCCTCTTTAAGCATTTTGATTTTCCGTTTTACAAATTATCCTAAACTTTTGGACACCAGTGTATATATATATATATATATAATATATATATATATATATATATATATATATATATATGTGTGTGTGTGTGTGTGTGTGTGTGAAAAGAAATATATGATATGAAAAGAAATATATATATATATATATATCCATCCATAGTAATTCTGCCAGAAAGCAGGTCCTTCACTGCAATCGTAGCATTTTCATGCTATGCTTGCAGCTTTACTAGGGAATTGTAGGTGTGGTAGCTTCCCGTTGCTTTCCACACCGGTGAAGGATGAGGATGATGATGATGATGATAATGATAAGGATGATGATGATGGCCATATGATTTCGGAGACCGTTTGGGCCTTAAAGTTTTCCTGACATTTGTCTTACAGGTGAGGAAAAACCCCGATAAAAACCTCACCCAGAAAAACTGCCCCGACCGGGGATCGAACCCAGGCTCGCTGCGTGACAGGGCAGCATGCTACCTCGAGATCACAGTGGTGGACTATATAGTAAAATAATTAATAATATTGTGATATCCTATTTGCTTTTTGATTTTAATTTTTATATACTTAAATAACTTATAGAAACATAATTCAATACATAGAGTTAACTTCAACATTCCTAAGAAATAAATAGGATGTAAATTATTTTTCGAGGATGAAAAAAGCTTTTTAGAATGCAGATTCGAAATTGAGATTTATTTGATCTTAAATAAAAAATTGCAGAAAATTACCAAGCTAATTTCCAGCTTTATGGCGTGATATTGCTTCCACAATTGCTAAATGAACTTAGGTTTATTTCGACTATTTAACGTGATTGGTCATTGACTCCCATTTGGGGCATGAGTTAAATAGTCATCTTATCTATAAAATCCTTAATTGAATGCTGACTAACTTCACAGACTATTTAACTCATGCCCCAAATGGGAGTCAATGACCAATCACGTTTGAATGATTTCTGTTTTACAACCAATCAGAGTCGTGTTTCACGAAATATTTATCAGTGTTATAATTACCATATTAAAGAAAGCTCCTCCTTTGTAATATTCTGAACAGGTCTGACCATTAATTTGCAGTGACTGAACCGAAGAGAAATACGGCTGCCAGAATGTATATATAGTGCATGAATGTAAACACATGCCGCATACGGGAGTTAATATAAAAACATTTGTAGCAATTGATTATACCACCAAAAAAAGAAACCACTGTTTGCACTTTCTTAAATGTTTTTTTTTCCCAGGTAATAATCCAGAAAAAAATATAATTGTCATATTTACATCATACGACATCAGAAATGAATTAATATACAGTTTGATGTGTTTCA
This sequence comes from Diploptera punctata, assembly GCA_030220185.1. Lineage (NCBI taxonomy): Eukaryota > Metazoa > Arthropoda > Insecta > Blattodea > Blaberidae > Diploptera > Diploptera punctata. Next base: position 2,620,015 of record JASPKZ010009348.1, read on the forward strand.
TTTTTTCTCCACTAGAGAGCATTCTTACAATATTGCGTTCCTTTGGCAATAAATAGTATGATCTGGTTGCAGTGATAAACAAGAGATGCACATGAAGCGTACCATCGTTTCTCATTTGTTTTCAAACATCGCCGTTTACAGTAAATATATAAATATTTTAAAATAACTATATTTAAATAATGATTTGTGAGTAAACAGCGTAATTTTATTCGTTAAATACTCCTAACTAATGTCACTCTTGATTTCCAAACTCTTTGGATAAATTCACTCGTGGCATTGCTTATGGTGTGGGTTTTGTTGTTAAATTAGGGCTCAATTCTTTTGTGTATTTTTTGTGTGTGAAAGTAATGAATGCAGCATTGAATTTGTAAAGCTTTACCTCTGAGAGAATGTCCGTTGCCAATGGAACCTCACTGGTTACTAATTATTCCCAATACAGAAGAGTTCATTTTATCTGAACAAAACATGCGGATTGAGGAAATTGTCCGAACGTGGAATTTACGATTGAAACTCAATTATCCGAACGTCTATTAAATTAACTAGATACAAAACAGCTGTTAATACCCGAGATGTAATTGTGAATCCAACGTTCAATGTTTATTTGATGACGCATCCTATACGTAGTATAATCCCCGGTAGACATCCTATTTGTGACGAGATTGTATTACTCACACGTGATAAAATATCCATTGATTGACGAATTGCACAAATTTGCGAAAAGGTTCATCAACACAAGTTTATACATGTCTTTGGATTCCATTCCATTCTGTACTGTTCTGCCTTATTTATTACATTTCAGTGTAATAGTGCTAATTACTAATACGGTGTTATTCTACCAGTTATATTATATGGATGCGAAACATGGACTCTTACTTTAAGGGAGGAAATGAGATTACAAGTATTTGAGAATAAAGTACTTAGGAAAATTTTTGGAACTAAAGAGAGATGAACAGACAGGTGAATGGAGAAGACTTCATAACAATGAACTACATGGTCCTTATAGGAAGCCAGATATAATAAGAATAGTTAAGTATCGTAGACTGCGATGGGCAGAACATGTTGCACGTATGGGGAATGAATGACTTAAATAGAAGCTTCTTGTAGGAAAGCCAGAGGGAAAACGCCCAGTTGGTAGACCAAGAATGAGGTGGGAGAATAACATTAACTATGATTTGAGGGAAGTAGATTATACAGGGGATGATTGGAAAGCATTAGCTCAGGATAGGGATGTATGGAGATCTTATGTTCGCGCGGCCATGAACCTACGGTAGTGTCAGTGAGTAACTAAGTAAATAAGTCTCTATTACCAGTACTTTTTACCCTACTTGAGCATTTAGTGGGAATTCATTTTACACGCTTTATATTAGCTTGACCTGTATCTGTCTATCTATGTAACGGAATCTTTCAACACGATTTTCACCTACTTAAAAACATTGGGTCGACTTGTAACTTTATATACTTGTAAAGGATCAATGGCAATACAATACTTTCATAACTTTTTTCTAAGATCCTGGCCAGGATCATCAGGACATCAAAAAAATAAAGACCGGTATGATAGGTTGCGGACGTATCGACTTTTTAGTCCATCGTTGTGGTAGCTCAGTTGGTAGAGTGGTGTACTATAGTGGTATATAATTTCGGTAATCCATAGGTCGCTGGTTCAAATACGGCCCGGAGGATTTTTTAGAAGAGTATTAGGCCTACTTTTAGCTCATACTACAATAGTATCGAATTTAAAGATATTTACATTTTTATCTTATTCTGTAAAATATTAATGACAATTTTGTAAACTTACCACATTGTAATTTATCCAAAAAATATGAGAAGGATACGATTAACTGTAACTATTTATCTACATTAAAATATTCAAAAATATTATATTAATGTTAGATAATAATAATTAAAAAAATATATAATTATATACGTGCCTAGACACTAAAAACTATCGTAAGCAATTAAATTTGCATGGGATTCCGGTTTATGACTATCAATTAAACTAAGAATTAAAAAATAATAATAGTTTTAAAATAACTAAAACAACACGCTTTATTAGAAACCAAACTAAAAAATAAAAAATAAATAATAGTTTAAAAAACCTAAAACAACACGCTTTATTAGAAAACCGAACTGAAAAATGAAAAATAATTTTAATTTCCAATACGCTTGGGATAAAATTAAAGAGGTCAACAAAAAAATCATCTCCAACACATCTAGAATAAAACTAGAGTTATTTACAAAAAAAAAATACCATCAAAAGCGTGGGGTGCTTTTTATGGTTTTTACGTTTTCTTCCTAGACACTTTACTTTTACCAATATCTGTTTATTATCAAATATATTAATTGATATAGAGCACCACACGCTTTTGATGGTAAAATGATTTTTATGTAATGTAATTTAACAAGATTTTGAAATACAGTTTATTTATTTACATATTACGTAGGCGTACCTTCCCATTACAATGTCAAAAAATCTATGGAAGTCGATAATATGTTTTGATAAGATTATAATGAGTCAGATCATAGTACTGAAATAATATTTAAGAATATATTTTACCAATATTTTCATGAGGCCAAAAATAATTCCCATCTTAAGGGGACCGACTGTTGAAAATGTTGAAAAGTTACAAAAAATGCATTTTTTAGTTGAATGCAGGCTTTCACGGCCGGTAATCATAATGTTGAGTGATTCCGGGTTATGTGGCCGTGGTCCATAGTTGGTGTTGATACCAGACGTTTCGCCCTCAACTGCGGAGGGCATCTTCAGTGGCGAGTGCTTCTAGGCGTGTTTCCTGGTCGGAAGATCTACTTAGAGTGAGCGCAGCGGACGCCGCAGCGCTCACTCTAAGTAGATCTTCCGACCAGGAAACACGCCTAGAAGCACTCGCCACTGAAGATGCCCTCCGCAGTTGAGGGCGAAAACGTCTGGTATCAACACCAACTATGGACCACGGCCACATAACCCGGAATCACTCAACATAATGCATTTTTTGTTTATTTATTTTTTAATAACTCTGATTCTTTAGGATCATTTTCATGTAAAATATTTTATTGTAGGAGCAAAATTGACTCCGCGACTTCTTCTTCGTCTTCACTTCACGGGCTAGGCAAAAATTGCCTGTTCCGCCTCACAGTTGTTCCGTCCACCTTTTCACAGGCCTTCCTACATTCCTTGAATCTCTTGGCTTGTAGTTGAATGCTGCTCTTGGTAATCTTGTTTCATTCATTCTTTCCACATGTGTAAACAATTTCTCTCTATATTCTCTGATTTTCTCATTCAATGGATATATATTTAACTCTCTTCTTATATCTTCATTCTTTATCCGATCCAATCTTATGCAGCCTTTTGTTCTTCTAAGGAAGTTCATTTCTGCGCTTTGTCCGTGACGTAAGAGTTTAAATACCCTTGGACGTGTGGTCAGCATCACTACTTAAAATTTAATATGCGTTTTTTTTCCGTTTCCATTTTTTTGACATTTTACAAAACTTAAAATGCTTCTTAAGATGCAATTTTGATGCTATCAAAGTGAAATTTTGTGGTTAGACTCTCCAATATATGCTAATTCAAATTTGCTATGCAGTTACTAGTCTAAGACACGTGTTCTTTTAAACTGAGATGGAAAAAATAATGAGAGTGATACAATTTCTTCTTCTTCTTCTTCTTCTTTATCTTCATCTTCCTTCCAAGTATTGCCAAGGCCTGTTACGATCCTATAGAAAATTTTCCCTCCAGCGTTTCATAGGACGGCCCAGTGATCTTCGTCCCAATTTTGTTTGTTCCTTCCGGGAAATTCTCGTATAAGACTTGAAAGCATAATAATAGTCCCTTCGATTGGTTGCTCGCCAAAGGAAGGCAAGACCAGTGATGGGGCTGCCATCTTATAGCCTCTGGTTAGGCTTTTCTGGAGAAGAAAAGAAAATAAAGGAAAGAAGAAATGGAAGAAAGGAAAGACTCCCTAGCCCTCGGATGCCCTAATAGCGTCGGGGTCGAAAAAAGCAAGAGTTAACCAAGAGAGATTAGATAGTAAAGTTAAAAGAGTGCAAAACACAAGTAAGTGGAAGAAATGTTTTGCTCGCTCAGCTTGGGAACCTTGTGGTCGCCATCCACATATCCCCTAGATGACGACCCCTGAGGGATTTTTTTTTCAAAAAATTAAAAACAAGCAGTATCCTCCCTTTATGATTTTTTACATAGCAAATGTTTAGTGGAATCATAAAGACTCTGAATCTCAAATTTCATCAGAAAATATTTAAAAATGCATCATAAGGAGCATTTTTTAGAAAATATTAAAAAAAATAGTTTTAAAAATCATAATTCTGAAATTATTCTACTTATAAACACCAAACTTCACAGAAACGCTTCTATAAGCACATAATGTATGTGATAAAAATTTAAAAACAATCAGATGAAAAATAAAAAAAAAATTGAAATTCACCAGTCGGTCCCCTTAACATATGGAATAGAAATCACATGGACTGACCTCGGCTATGGAGACTTAAACGCCTTAGAAAAAGTGAAAGCAAGATTCCTAAAAGCAGCAATGGAGATCTCGAAATTTGCTCCATCTAGGCTCACATATGAATTAACATGAGAAAGTATCCTGCTGGAAGATCTACGCACAAAGTTCTTGCTACCAGCTATTAAACGGGAAATTACATTGAAGGAGATAAAACAAAGAAGAGAATAGAAATACCGGACGATTTTTACGCAACAGATGCAATGATCAAATCGAGACTGGACTGGACCAAACAAGATACGCAGTGCAGTAACAAGACTGGCAGTGCATGGATATTACTACAAACTCTGCAAAATTTCAAACTATCATGTTCCGTCAATGGACTGCGTGTGTAAGCTCTGTGATATACCATGTGCATGATAGTATTTAAATGTCTGTTTAAAGAGAACAAAATCGTTGCTGGCATACAGCAGAGACCAAATGCGCATTTGTGCGCGCTTCTTCCTAATTATTATATTTTCATGACATTTCTCATTATGTCATTTTATACTTAATCATAGGAAATACCTAGTTCTAGCTTAAATGATTGCAATAAGAAATAAAACTGCATATTTCTTCCCATGCATTTCATTATCTAATATCATTTGAAATTTAACTAGTTATTTACGAGATTTGTTATGAAATATTTTCAACAGAAATAAATTTAACTTCATTTTTCCATGAATTGTAAATTCAGCACAGAATAAAGCAAGACAGGAAAAAGACGTATAAAGATAAAAAAGAAGGTCATAAACAAAACTATAAAACTGGATAAAAACATAAACTTGATTCTCAGTGTTCATTCTGTATTGTGATTATTTTTCTTCTCCAAAGTTCCGGAATAACAGCCAAGTGCTGTATATACATTGTTTATTTTTTAATTTGCGACAGATTATTTGTTTAGTTCGTGATTTAGATAGCTATATTACTGCAAATGTAATAACATGTTACAACATTATGTACTATTCACTTATTAAACGTTGATTCATTCATCACCTTTAAGGATCAATTTATATCACTGCTTTAATTACATATAGAGACCAATTTATAGCTTTTATATCATCGTCAGCATCATCATCTACCATCACGGTTTGGGCCATTTCTGATCTGTTTCGGCTCCATATTAGTTGCTCGCTCCATCTTTTAAATGGTCGTCCACTACTTCTATGTCCTTGTGGATTATAGTTTAACATCTTTTAAGGTATTCTATCGTCCGCGGTGGACTAGTGGTTATGCTCCTTGCCTCTGGTCCCAAGGGTCGCGGGTTCAAACCCGGCCGGGGTCGATGGATTTTTTAGGACGGAAAAATCCAAGGAGAAAGTCCTCCGGGAGGGACTTTAAACCGTGGGTCCCGAGTCTGAAGATTTTCAGGCTCGTAAAAAATCCTTAAGCCTGAATGAAAAGGTCTCTAAGCAAAATGTACCGAATTTTCCCGTCCTAGTACTACCTTGGTTTCCTAGATGTCAGTATGTGGCGGAACGCTGACCACGTACCACTCAAAATGACATCTATACGAAAACAAGTGTAACTAAATTAGTATGGTTCAAATTCTTCCCTGTAGGGGGAGAGCGCCTAAATCTCTGTAAAGGGAAAACATAGGCTTACAATACAATACAATAAGGTATCCTTTCTTCACTCATTCTATTTTTATGAATATATAATTTATTGCCTTTTCCATATTATCATAAGTAATGCCACGAGTGATTTCCAAATTATAGAGAATTTGGAAATTCAAGAGTGGCATTTGTTAGGACTATTTAACGAATAAAATTAAGCTGTTTACTCACAAATCATTATTTAACTATAGTTATTTTAAAATATTGATATATTTAATGTAAACGACGATGTTTGAAAACAAATGAGAAACGATTGGTACGCTTCATTTGCTTCTTTTGTTCATCACTGCAACCAGATCATATTATTTATTGCCTAAAGGATCGCAATATTGTAAGAATGCACCCTAGTGGAGAAATTTATAACCAACATCATAGGTATTAATTAATGTTTGATGTCCTATGATGTAAATATGTCAATTATATTTTTCTGCAACGCCATTTCCTGGAAAATAATTCGATTAAGAAAGTGCAAAGAGTGGTTTCTTTTTTTGTGGTATAATCAATTGCTACAAATGTTTTTACATTATCTCCCGCATGCGCATTCTGCTGACATTCATGCACTATATATACAATCTAGTAGCCGTATTTCTTGGGGAGTCAATCACTGCAAAATAATGCTATGACCTATTCAGAATGTTAAAAAGGAGGTGCTTTCTTTAATATTATAAACTTTCGTTGATAAAACACGACTGTGATTGGTTGTAAATAAAAAATAATTGAAATGTGATTGGTCATTGTCTCCCATTTGGGGCATGAGTTAAATAGTCAGTGAAATTTAGTTTATTACTGATAACAAATTATGTTATCAAATCAAGGAATTCAATTATATAGGAAGCAAGTAAAAATAAAAACATAACGAGATTTCAATATCCTTTATCCAGTTGTGGTTTCTAAACTGCCATGGAATACATTTTTCTTGGTAACCCGAACTTTGATATCATCATAGAAATTAATTTAAATTATTGGATTTACCATAATAGTTAAAAAAGTCACAGTAAAATTATTATTATTATTATTATTATTATTATTATTCAACAACATTTACTAACATATGGAGGCTTTTGGAAACGATAAATTAATTCGAACGAAACTGGTATCAAATAAAATAAAACAGTGCTAGCTGTCATACTACCTCTAAACATGGGGTCATAACTGCATAATTTTCGAGTAATTAATTAATTAATTAATTAATAACCTTTGGTTTGGGCGAGACCCGACTTCCGGTGTTAGTTAAGGCTAACATATATATTTTTTATTCAGTGCCCTAGGTTGTCATTTCGACATTTCTGGTGAACTCTTCTGGCATATTTGTAACCTACTTCTGAGGTTGGGGTCCCTGGAAGGCGGGGTTACGCTGTCCCGAAGATATGATGGGTGATAATGATGATAATGGTGCGCCAGGAGGGCCCTTAATTCTAAACTTAATGCAATGCGAATATGAATGGTGATGATTATGATGCATTCTATTTCCTTCAGCTGCTATTTTATTTAGAGCATGACTACTTCTGCTTCCACATGCAGAATGATTTCCATGGTCAATCCCATGTCTAGTATTCTTCCATATCTTGACAGTTTAGTGAATTATTCGGAAAATAGTATATGTAAAGAAAAGTTTATACACAGTATATCGATGTATTCGAAACTGGAAATGTGTGATCCAAATAGATTCTCGAATAATAAGACGATATGCGATGTATCAACACTTTCATTTCAGATACATACATACATAAGGAGTTTATTAAACTAAAAGTAAGATACATACAATGTTATTTACAAATATGGATCGCACGGGCAGTAAGCCGTACGTGCTGTTGACAGTCCGTTACAATAAGTTGATGTTAAAAAAACACAATAATATTACAATTAGATATCAACACAATTACATTATACATTAACTTAGTTATGTAGAATTATTAAGAATTAATGGCATTGCAATTTGTTAATATATTTATTTATTCATGAATAAGTGTTGTTCTTATTTTCCGCGTTTTGTCCAGAAATCTACCCAGGTTTATCCTTCATTTCAGATAGAGAGCATTTGTGTGTATATATATATATATGATATGAAAAGAAAAAAGAATGCTTGAGTCGGGATTTGAACTCGAGTCTCTAAAGTCTGTTCCTTTAGCGCTCTAACCAACTGAGCTACCCAACAATTCCAAGACAAGCATACAATTTTCTTATACATGTAGTATTCTCAATTCACACAAGAGGTAGCGGAAATTTCTTCAACTCCCATCTAGCGGCTAACATAACAGTTAAGCAAATTTTTTTTAAAGAGAATATTTACTTTATAGCAGTAACGCTTGTGTATATATATATATATATATATATATATATTAGAACGGGGACTTGACAAAATACTCCAAATATAGGTTTTGCCGTGAATGGCAAGGAATTAAGTTTGTTAGATTTAGTAACTACGTAACTAACTCACTGGCAGTATCGAACCCGGAGGTTCATGACCGCGGTTAGATAAGCTCTACATACATGATTCCAATCCTGAGCTAATGTTCTCCAATCATTTCCTGTATAATCTACTTCCCACAAATCATGGTTAATGCTATTCTCCCACCTCATTCTTGGCCTACAACTGGGCGTTTTCTCTCTGGTTTTCCTCCAAGAAGGTTCCATTTCCCTGTCACATTCCCCATCTTGCACATGTCCTGCCCATCGCAGTCTACGAGACTTAACTGTTCTTATTATATCTGGTTTCCTATAAATATCGTGTAGCTTACTGTATAGCAGTCTTCTCCATTCTCCTATCTGTTCATCTCTCTTTGGTCCAAACATTTTCCTAAGAATTTTATTCTCAAATACTCGTCATCTTTTCTCCTCCCTTAAAGTAAGCATCCATGTTTCGTATTCATATAATATAACTGAGAAAATAACAGTTTTATACGTTTTCATAAGTAATGCCACGAGTGATTTCAAATTTATCTAGAGGATTTGGAAATCAAGAGTGGCATTTGTTAGGACTATTTAACGAATGCAATTAAGCTGTTTACTCACAAATCATTATTTAAATATATAGTTATTTAAAATTATATTTACATATTTAATGTAAACGGTGATATCTGAAAACAAATGAGACATATTTGGTTATGTTTCATTTGTTCATTACTGCAACTTGATCATACAATATATTGCCAAATAGGATCACAATATTTTAAGAATGCACCCTAGTGAAAAAAAAATGAAACACAACAAACAACTAGCATTACAGATTATTAATTATTTTTTTCGGAAACAACTCAGTAAAATCAGTACCGGTATTTAAAAATACAATTATTGAACACACAATTATCAAAGGTGTGGGTCGAAGGAATCTGTTCATTATGTGCTATGTCCAACGTATTTGTTAGAGGGTCAGTAACTGACAAATAATGCTCTGACCTGTTCAGAATATTAAAAAGTAGGAGCTTTCTTTATTTTGGTAATCAAAATTCGATAATTATCGAGGTGAAACACAACAGTGATTCGTTGTAAAACAAAATTCATTGAAACGTGATTGGTCATTGACTCCCATTTGGGGCGTGAGTTAAATAGTCAGTTTAAAGGTTTTTTTTTGAGAGAAGTTGAGACAAGAGTTCCTGTAATGCGTAATAGTATACATTTTCAGAATTGACAAAACTTATATTAGTTTATTCATTAATACTACTATATTTCGTTTGTATGTAATGGAAATAGATAGCTGATGACAAATGAGGGAGATTTTGAGGAAGTGCTGAATTCAAATACCTGGGAACAATAATCACAAATAGGAATGAGATGCACAAAGAAATCAAACTATTATGCATGCTATTATGGATTGCAGAGACTCTTGACGTTCCAACTGCTTTCAAAAAACGTTAAACTGAAAATATATAAAACTATTTTTCTACCAGTTATATTATATAGATTCAAAACATGGACTCTTACTTTAAGGGAGGAAAGGAGACTACAAGTATTTGAGAATAAAGTTCTTAAGAAAATTTTTAGACCAAAGAGAGATGAACAATCAGGTGAATGGAGAAGACTACATAACAGTAAACTACATGGTCTTTATAGGAAGCCAGATATAATAAAAACAGTTAAGTCTCGTAGACTGCGATGTGCAGGACATGTGGCACGAATGGGGAATGAAAGAGGTGCATGGAAGCTTCTTGTAGGAAAACCAGATGGAAAATGCCCAGTTTGTAGACCAAGAATGAGGTGGGAGAATAACATTAACTGTGGTTTGAGTGAGGTAGATTAAACAGGGAATGATTGGAAAACATTAGCTCAGGATAGGGATGTATGGAGAGCTTACGTCCGCGATGCCATGAACCTACGGGTTAGATAGTGCCAGTGAGTTAGTTATATTTCTTTTGTATGAAACTTTGAGCTAAGCTCTTTAAGCGGTGGTTTACTACAAAGAAAATTAGTAGTCTAAACGTTGTGTGTTTATAAAGAGAGGAAAGTGGAAGAACATGTAGAATGTTAATAAGAATTGGAGATGTCTCTGCAATTCGAGTTGAGTGTGATTTGTATGCAAACAAGAAGGGAAGCTTCGTTTCTAAGGACAATCGTTAATTCTATAATCCAAATTGCCGCACAACTTGAATACCGTCTGGGCAAAGCGTCGCGTCGAATTGGATGGGAATTTATTCTCAAAATAATATGTCCTAAATAACACGAACTTAGATATTACTTTTATATAATCTATACTGCGTTAACAGTCAACGATTCTCCTATTGTGGTATATGGTAGCGAAAGCTGGACACTTACATAAAAGGTATAGCACGTGTATCCACCTGGTAAAGAAAAAAAAAGGGAGATATATGGCCCAACTAGATATCCATCCATAGTAATTCTGCCCGAGGGCAGGTCTTTCACTGCAATCATAGCATTTCCATGCTATGCTTTGCAGCTTTACTAGGGAATTGTAGGTGTGGTAGCTTCCCGCTGCTTTCCACACAGGTGAAGGATGATGATGATGATAATAAGGATGATGATGATGGCCATATGATTTCGGAGACCGTCCAGTTTTTTTTTTACCTCATGCTCCGTCATGCTGGACGGATTCAATAATAATAATAATAATAATAATAATAATAATAATAATAATAATAATAATAATAATAATAATAATAATAATAATAATAATAATAATAATCCATCCATAGTAATTCTGCCCAAAGGCAGGTCCTTCACTGCAATCATAGCATTTTTATGCTGTGCTTGCAGCTTTACTAGGGGATTGTAGGTGTGGTAGCTTCCCGTTGCTTTCCACACCGATGAAGGATGATGATGATGATGATAATGGCCATATGATTTCGGGGACCGTTTGGACCTTAAAGTTTTCCTGACATTTGTCTTAGAGGTGAGGAAAAACCCCGATAAAAACCTCACCCAGGAAAACTGTCCCGACCGGGGATCGAACCCGGGCCCGCTGCGTGACAAGGCAGCACGCTACCTCGAGACCACAGCGGTGGACCAACTAGATATAGTCTGACGAATTAGAACTAATCGAGAACTACAAGTTTTATAGAAATACACACACACACACACACACACACACACACACACACACACACACACACACACACACACACACACACACATGTCCACCGCTGTGGTCTCGAGGTAGCGTGCTGCCTTGTCACGCAAGGGGCCCATGATTCCTGGGTGAAAGTTTTTCGGTTTTTTTTTCACCCACCTGTAAGACAAATGTTAGGGATCTTAAAGGCCCAAACAGTCCTACTCTAGGCAATATTCGTTGGAGATTGCTTTCCAACAATCACCAGTTTTTTTAAAAGTGCATAATCATGCATGTATTACCCTAATTTTAATTATTTTACATTTTGTAGGCCTAATATGTCACTGAGTATGCAGATGAAATCACTTTTTTAATGAAAGTTACTGTTTTAATAGAAACCATTCTTATAAGACAAGAATATGTTGATATTGATGATTATTTGGCAAAAAGCTAGACAAATCATAAGCTTAAGTATGGCATCTTTACCTATAGTTATTCAGAACAATCAAACAACAAATTTAAAAAAAAAGAAGGGAACAATTTTAAATATTGATTCAAATGTTAATTTAAAAATTCTATTTCAAACTGAAGTAACTTGATAGAAAACAAAATGTACGTACCTAACTAGCATCATCATTAAAATGGCCAACAGATACAAAAAAAAAGTGCTGGAATATGCTCACATTTTGTCTTTACTGCACTGACTGGTTTTGAACATTTACTTAAGTAAATAAGTATAAAGTAGACTTCTGCTCTATATGTAGGCTAAATTTAAGAGTATCACATTTTCCATATCTTAGGAATTACAACTAATAACAGAAACCAGAACATTTAACTATGATTTATAGTAAAATTTCAAAACAAGGTTAATTTGTTATTACTGCAGAATGGCATCTTAAACATACAGTATTATATACACAAGTCATAGTTGTCCTGGTTCTGTGGTTATACGTTCTGTTCAACAATTAGTGAAAAGCAGCATATATTAAAAGCAATAGCTGATAATCTCAAAATGCCCATCTCTTGAGTGTAATGGTAATTTGTATCCCAGAAGTTCAAATTCATTCCTAGCTATACCATATAAATAGGTAAACCTGTAGTTTACATTGCATGCCATGATACCGGATGATGATGATGAAAATCTACTAATACAAATTTTAATTACCATGATATATCAGATACTCGTATAAAATTTAATTATAAACACATAATATTTAAATACAAATAGGCCTATAAAATTTAATATAACAAATATAAAATTTAATTACCATAATAAACGGAAATTAACATTGTGTTAGCTAATTTAATTATTTTCTATGAATATATATTGATTTCAAAATTATTTATTTTCGTGTAATGTTGCTTTTTGTTCGTCTGTTTGCTAGTATATATAATACGTATGAATAGTAATATACTGCGAATTTATAATTTTTATCATCATCATCATCATCATCATCATCATCATCATCATCATCATCATCATCATCATAATCATAATCATAATCATAATCATAATCATAATCATCATCATAATCATCATCATAATCATCATCATCATCATCATCATCATAGGACATTCACGAATTTAGGCCATTTGTTGACCTGTTTCGGCCTCAAGAAAACCACCATCCAGAAGTCTTTTGAATGGACATCCTGGTATTCTTCTTCCTGCAGGTTGATACCTTAACATTTGTTTGAGTATCCTGTGATCTTCCATTCGATGAACATGTTGCATCCAACTTGACTTATAATCAGAAATTTTGTTTTCTAAAGGTTCCATGTGTAATTCTTCTAAGATGTATTCATTTTTTCGTGATCTAGTAGTGTGTATCCTGCAGTCCTCCGAAGGTATCTGATTTCAGCAGATCTAAGTCTCTGTATATCCTTCTGTTTCAACGTCCATGCTTCGCTACCATACATAAGAGTTGGAAGAACCAGTGTTTTATACACTTTTAGTCTTGGATGGTTTGGACTAGCTGTGGCTTGAAGATATAATTTATTATCATTTTAAACTAAATTTGGCTGAAATTAATGGCAATAAATAAATTTTAAATTGAAGATACTAATAAAAAATAATAAGTTAAAGACATCATGTTTTTATTTATATACAGATTTTCAATGTTTACACATCTTTCTGTGCCTAAAGTTTTATTTTCCTTCTCCACTCATTCTTATCTATTCAATCATGTCCTCTAATCTTCTAATTTTTATTCCAGTTCTTGTTTCTTGCATCCATGAGTTTCGACGTATTTCTTTATTCCTACTTCCAGGTGGACACCAAGCCAATGTTTTTCTGGGTAATCTTTCTTCTTGCATTCGTCGTATATGTCCGTACCATTATCTTATACAATCTACTATTGAATATTTAATATTCATCATGTAAGTGCATTAAAATAAGGAAAAACTATAAAATAATCTTATATAACGAAAGGAGGAAACTCTTGAACGTAGTTAATCGATAAAAGAGAGCTCTGCAGGCGAAATTAAAAGAGAACAGAAGAGACACACTATCAAATTAAAAACATCATCATCATCATCATCATGAACAAATTCGTTTTAGGCCATGTGGCCTGTACGGTAAACCTAGCGAAGATGGTCTTGATCTTTCCACCGATGTTTTGGTCTTCCTTGGTCCCTATGTCCAGTTGGGGTATATTGGAATGCCAATTTTGGAAGTCTATTTCTTGCCATTCTTCTCAGATGATTTTTCCATTCTTGTTGGTATCTTTGGATATCTTCATTTAAACTTGCTACTCCAAGTTTTCCTCTGATAGTAGTGTTCCTTTGGTGATCCAGTCTATTAACTCCTAACAATGAAATTTTTTGGGGAAATCCATTGGTAATATAAAATGTTGTGTTGCAAATTTTTCCTTATTAAAATTGCGACTCCTGATGATGCCCAGTTCTCTGCTGGAACTCCAGAATAAATCATTACATATTTTCCTAATTCTTCTGATCCTTTGTTCTTCTTTTTTGTTTCCGAAATAATGGCAATGTCAATTTTTCTTTTGTCTAACTCTACTTCTAACTCTTCTTCTTTATGTGTTATTCCTCTCACATTCCATGTTGCAACTTTGAGATCCTTAATCATTAACCTATTTCTTGCTTTGTCGTCATCAGTGTGATCATTCCAGTCTTTGCTTAAGTTTCTTCGAGTAGTAGGAAGTCCCCTGGGTTGGTTACCAGCCATCCGCAGAGCAAGACTAGTGGTAGGGCTGCTACCTTATAGCCTCTAGTCAGGCGTTCAAAATATGGAATTTCCTCCATATTCGATGGAACGGTTATACCGCCGTGACTCGGTCCCCATTACCTCGTTAGTTAAAAGCAGGGTGTACCACGTGCAGGTGAGGTTGAGAATTAGGTAGGAGAGGTTATAGAATGCACATCACTACCTCTTACACCCCAAATTAAAAAAAAAAAATTAAAAACAATTGTCGACAAATTATTATCTCAATGTTTTTAAAATCATCATCATCATCATTATCATCATCATCAATTGCAGGCATGGATTAGGCCATTCGCCTGTTCCGCTTCAGGATAGAAATTGATCCCTCCGTCTGTTCTTAGGTCTTCCTGGGTCTCTTCGCCCTGTGGGTCTGTAGTTCAATAGCTGCAGAGGTAGTCTATTGTTTGGCATTCTAAGAAGGTGTTCATGCCAATTATTTTGATATTTTTGATTGGTTTCAGTTATTGCTGGTGTGTTGAGAGCTTTGCGGATATCTTCATTACGTATGTGGTCATAAAGCGTATAACCCGCTAAAGGTCTTAATAACTTCATTTCTGCAGCTACTATCCTATTTAATTTACCTGTAGTAAGAGTCCAGGTTTCAGAACCATAAAGTAGAGTTGGAAGAGCCATTGTTTTATAAAATTTTAGAATTGTATCTGGGCGTACTTTTCGGAAAAGAATGTTTTTTATTGTTCCTATAAGTTTTTGAAATTTGACCAATTTTATGTCTATGTCTTTACATGTGTCGTAGGAAAGATTGCAGCCAAGATAAGTAAAGTTATTAACTTGTTCTATTATATTGTTGTTAATAAAAATTTTAGTTCGTATCGGTATTTTCCCTTGAAACGCCATAGTTTTTGTCTTACCGAAATTTGTAAATTATAATCTTGGGTTATATTTGACAATCTATGTACTGCTCTTTGTAGGTGATCTTCAGAAGTAGCCAATATTACTTGATCATCTGCATACAATAATGTATTGAGGGGTCGACCATCAATCATAAAGTGTGATTGTGATTGGTTTTGCCATAATTTTATGATTTCATTCATATATAAATTAAATAGAAGAGGGGAAAGTGGACAGCCTTGTTTTACACCTTGGGATATTAGTCTATCTGATTTGCTGATTTGATTATTTATTTTTATTCGAATTCGTGTGTTATGATACATGCTTTGAATGGCTTGAATTAAATGCTTGGGTATTCCTGCATTATGTAAGATATCCCATAATTTTATTTTGTTTACTGTGTTGTCGAAGGCTTTATGATAATCAATGAATATCATAAAAGTTGGTATATTAAATTCTCTATGTTTTTTCTATGATTTATGCTAATGTAAAGACACTATCTATACATGGTCCGTTGGTTCTGAAACCATTTTGTTCTTCTAGGAAATAATTTTCTTTAAATACTTTACGAAACTCCGTAGAGGTTACTGTGATAAAGTTTTAATAATTGTAAAACAGTACCTGATATCTCAGTCGTCCTCAATAGGTTGCAGTGTTGTTTTATAGGAGGCCTTTCGATAACTTATGTATCATCTTCTGCTTTCATTTTGGTACGCAGAAGATGATACATAAGTTATCGAAAGGCCTCCTATGAAACAACACTGCAAACTATTGAGGACGACTGAGATATCAGGTACTGTTATACAATTATTAAAACTTTAAATTATTATCTTTTACTTAAAATAAACTTCGATCTATACGAATTATATTACACATGGAAATACCACCGTATCAAGATGTTGTATTCTGAATGCCATAAAGTAGTCTAAATATTAAATTTTATAGTAAGAAAATCTTTCCGAAAAATTATATGAAAAACGGGAACTCGGAAATCAAAAGTAATTATATTTTAATAGTATATTTCGATGCAAGGTTGAGAAGTGGTATTTACAGAATAGAGGAAAATGTTTAAAAACCGAGTGATAGCGAGGTATTTAATTCCCGAGATTCTGTAAAACACTTCACAAACGTGCGTTGTACATTATTTTTTGCGCGATGGTGTTTTCAAAATAATAAATAGCAGTAAAATCTTTGTTGGAAATATTTGCGTTCATTATAGACAATTGAGTAACGTTAACAGTGTGGGCAATGTTTATTAGTTGAAAGTACAGGAGGCCGTGAGACCATTATTATTGATAAAATGACCGCAAGTACGTATTTATTGTTTTATATTGTTTCAAATAAAGTTCAGTTCATTTAAATGCAGTGATTTGTTTCGTATAATGTATATTAACACTACCTTTTGGAAATACGAATGTGTCTAAATGGCTCAACGAGTAGGGTGCGTGTAGGCAAACAGTTTTCAGACACTTTTGAAATCCAGAATGGGTTGAAGCAAGGAGATGCACTATCTCCTCTACTATTTAATTTTGTACTAGAGCATGCCATTAAATCTTTAGAGAATAAGGAAGGCTTACAACTGAATGGTATTAATAAGCTGTTAGTTTATGCTGATGATGTGGTACTACTGGCCGATAGCGAGGAGATACTAAAGGCCAACACGCACACACTATTGAGTAACACTAAGAAATTAGGACTGGAAGTAAATATCAGTAAAACTAAATATATGGTCACACGTAGAAATACATTATATAATGGAAATGGACAGCTAATGACAAATGAGGGAAATTTTGAGGAATTGGCTGAATTCAAATACCTAGGAACAATAATCACAAATAGGAATGAGATGCACAAAGAAATTAAACATAGGCTCAATTCTGGAAATGCGTGCTATTATGCATTGCAGAGACTTTTGATGTCCCAACTCCTTTCAAAAAACGTTAAGCTGAAAATATATAAAACTATTATTCTACCAGTTATATTATATGGATGCGAAACATGGACTCTTACTTTAAGGGAGGAAAGGAGATTACGAGTATTTGAGAATAAAGTTCTTAGGAAAATTTTTGGACCAAAGAGAGATGAACAGACAGGTGAATGGAGAAGACTACATAACAATGAACTACATGGTCTTTATAGGAAGCCAGATATAATAAGAACAGTTAAGTCCCGTAGACTGCGATGGGCAGGACATGTTGCGCGTATGGGGAATGAAAGACGTGCATGGAAACTTCTTGTAGGAAAGCCAGAAGGAAAACGCCCAGTTGGTAGACCAAGAATGAGGTGGGAGAACAACATTAACTATGATTTGAGGGAAGTAGATTATACAGGAAATGATTGGAAAGCATTAGCTCAGGATAGGGATGTATGGAGAGCTTATGTCCGCGCGGCCATGAACCTACGGGTTCGATAGTGCCAGTGAGTAAGTAAGTAAGTTTTGGATATTTTGTGTATATACATTTTACGTAGTGTACATAGAGGGTAGTGGTTTTACTTCCCGCACGTGGGTGTAAACATAATATTACAGTATAGTTATTTATGTTGGCAACCCCGAAATGTAGGAAGTTGAAGTTTCAATCATGGTCGCCATTGTCGTAAGTATGACAAAACGCACTATCGCGAAAAAAAAGTAATTAATATAGGATTTTTATTATAATTCTAATAAATAAGAATTTTCAAAATATTTAGTTCCCAGTGGGGTTATATAAGTGGTTACAAATACCATTACTAACTAACTAACTAACTAACTAACTGGCTCTATCGAACCCGTAGGTTCATGGCCACGCGGATATAAGCTCTCCATACACCCCTATCCTGAACTAATGTTTTTCAATCATCCCCTGTATAATCTACTTCCTGCAAAATCATGGATAATGCTGTTGTCCCACAGCATTCTTTGTCTACCAGCTGGGCGTTTTCACTCTGGTTTTCCTACAAGAAGCTCCCATGCATCTCTTTCATCCCCCATTCGTGCCACATGTCCTGCTCATCGCGGTCTACGAGATTTAACTGTTCTACTAACATAATATTTATTAATTTTTTAATTAGAAAAATGGGACTGCAAGAAATGTATAAGATACACCTTGAAGTGGGTTGCTAGCCCGTTTTCATGGCGGGTTTATTATTCGGGATTTCCTCCCAAGGCCGATTGCCTTCACCCAGGTCCAGAGCTCAGCCTGCCCCGTTTTATTTCGGAGTTGTCTCTCCTAGATGGGTTGTCTTGCAGGACTAACGAACCCCATCCGCCCGTTAATGAAATATTTAATTTGGCGCAACAAACCTATGTCATTAGAAAGCAAAACTCGCATATACAAAACGATAATTCGACCAGTTATCGTATATGGAGCAGAAATTAGGGCTGATACAACAAAAACTAAACAAATAATAAGCACATGTGAAATGAAAATCTTAAGAACTATTCAGGGGAATACATTATTTGATAAAATATACAACACAGGAATTAGGGACAAATGTCATATTCAAGACATAACCATTTATTATAGATAGACGAAAATATTGGAAGGTTCATATAGAAAGAATGGAAGAAAACCGGCTTGCAAAAAGAGCTAAAGAAGATAGACCAATGGACGGGAGAAGAACAAGAGAAA
The DNA here is from genome assembly GCA_030220185.1 of Diploptera punctata. Lineage (NCBI taxonomy): Eukaryota > Metazoa > Arthropoda > Insecta > Blattodea > Blaberidae > Diploptera > Diploptera punctata. Next base: position 2,639,307 of record JASPKZ010009348.1, read on the forward strand.
GACCAGCCAACAGATGGATAGAGATTACTTGTACATCCTATACGTCTTCCTCCGAGGAGTGATTTTGAAAATAAACAATATGAAAACCCTTCAAATTATGTTTAAGTAGAAGAAGAAGAATTAAAAAAATGAACCTAATTTTAGATGATATGAATATTATTACTCATTAAATTAAAAAGAAAAGCAATCTTCAGTGAAGAAAACAAGAAATTTAAATATTGATTTTATCTCACCCTACATATTTTTATATATTTATATTACTATCTTAAATTAAGGAAGACATATATTAGTGAGGAAATGACGGAGGAAGTAGGTAAGTATGCAGCAATCTACAACCATTTTGCAGGAGGAAATTATGTTGTATGATAACACAATTAGTACTGTTATTTCATTACGTTTTGTATCGTGGACGCTATAATGAAGTTTGTCCCTCTTAGTAAAAAGTGTTCCCAGTTTCTGCGAACGTTACTGGTGATTACATTTGTCAACTCATACCGTTAATAACTGCATTATCTCTGTAAATAAAGGCACCCTAACTGCGTCATTTCATAGTTCTTTAGAACAAACGAAGCATAATAATGCTTTCAAGTTAATTTCGTGAATAAATATATTGTTATTAACAAGTTCTGTTACAAAGCATTTTATTATATGGGTCCGAAACCTGGGCAGTAATTAGAAAACAAGCCAATAAGCTGTTAGCAGTAGAAATGGATTTTTGGAGGCGATCGACAAGAATTTCAAGGGAAATTAGCAAGTTGAAAAAAAAAACATACTGGAAAAAAATAGAAGAAAAACGTTTGAAATGGTATGGACACCTCATAAGAATGGAAGAAGAGAGGATAACAAAGAAGATCCTTAATTGGAAAGCTAATGGAAGAAGTGGAAGAGGCAGACCTAGAGAACGTTGGATGGATTGAGTGAGGAGAAGTATGGAAGCTAGAGATCTGAGGGAAGAAGATGCTCTAGAAAGGAACCTCTGGCGACAAATAACTTTGGGTTGAAGGAGAAACACTGTATTGTGGAATATTCCTAATTAAAACAATTATTATTATTATTATTATTATTATTATTTCATTATTATTATATCATTATTATTATTATTATTATTATTATTATTATTATTATTATTATTATTATTATTATTATTATTATTATTATTATTGACGTATTATGAGGATTGCTATTTATTTCTCCTTTTTTCCTTAGTTTAATCTCTCCCTCTGTAGCCAAATAGGAATGAAATGCACGAAGACATTTAAAATAGGCTCAATTCTGGAAATGCATGCTATTATGTATTACAGAGACTCTTGATGTCCCAACTCATCTCAAAAAACGTTATACTGTAAATATATAAAGCTGCTATTCTCACAGTTATATTACTTGGATGCGAAACATGAACTCTTACTTTATGGGAGGAGAAAATATTACGAGTATTAGAGAATGAAGATCTTAAGAATTTTTTTGACCAAAGAGAAATGAACAGAGAGGCGAATGGAGAATACTACATAACAGCGAGCTATGTGATCTATTAGGAAACCAGGTATAATAAGAGGAGTTAAGTCTCATAGACTGGGATGGGCAGGACATATCGCATAAATGGGGAATTAAAGAGGGACATTGAAGATTTTTGAAGGAAAACCAGAAGGTAGATGAATAAGGTGGGAGAATAACATTAACCATGATTTGAGAGAAGTATGTTATGCAGGGGATGATTGGAAAACATTAGCTCAGGATATGGTTGTGTGAAGAGCTTATGTCAGCGCGGTCATGAACCTATGGGTTCGATAGAAACAACCTTATAGGAAAAGCATTTTAAACTGTGGTTTACTTTTTTTTTGTATACACAAGTACATGGAGTCTCTCCCAGGAGGAGTGATCAGTTCAAGACAAAAGCAACCTCGAGGACAACACGAACATTTAAGATAATATCCAGCACTCAAATGAACATATAATAACAGAGTTAAATATATACCCATTGAATGATAATATCAAAGTATATAGAGAGAAATGGTTTAGACATGTAGAAAGAATGAATGTAACAAGATTACCAAGAGCAGCATTCAACTACAAGCCAAGAGGTTCATGAAATGTAGGAAGGCCAGTGAAAAGATGGACGGAACAACCGTGAGGCGGAACAGGCAATTTTTGCCTAGCCCGTGAAGTGAAGAAGAAGAAGAAGATCAAACACTCACTAAAGCATTTATAAATAAACAAGACGCATGTGATATGGATGATTCAGATGGCCATGTGTTTTTTTTTCTGGGATTATTTGTGTTTTAAAATGTGTTAATATATTTTGTCTTGCTGGTAAGGAAAACTCAGTCCGGGGATCGAACCCGGACCCACTGTGTCTCAAGAAATGACATTATTCCGAGACCACAGGAAATATTTAATTATATCTATAACATTTATATAAATGCTTTAATTTAATTAGCACTGCTAATATTTTAACAGTCCTATGCTTTTCCCTTTTCTTGTCTTTTTAATCCAAGAAAAAAGAGCCTGTTCTATTTTTAATTCGTTCTTTATTATCTTCTGTTATCTCCTCATATAGTTTCTTGCTACTCATAAAATAGAGCTGATTTTAGACAACTGATGTATTGTGTTTTTCGTATAACTATAACTCACTGACACTGTCGAACCCGTAGGTTCATGGCCGCGCGGACATAAGCACTCCCACATCCCTATCCTGAGGTAATGTTTTCCATCATCCCCTGTATAATCTATTTTTTTCAAATCATAGTTAATGTTATTCTCTCACCTAATTCTTGTTCTACCGACTGCACGTTTTCCTTAGCTTTTCCTACAATAAGCCTCCATGTCTCTATTTCACCCCCACCCACATTCGTGCTACATGTCCTGCCCATCGCAGTCTACGGGACTTAAATGTGCTTATTATATCTGGTTTCCTATAAAGTTAAAGTAGCTCATTGTTAAGCAGTCTTCTCCATTCACCTGTCTGTTCATCTCTCTTTGGTTAAAATATTTTTCCAAGAACCTTATTCTCAAATATTTGTAATATTTTCTCCTCCCTAAAAAATTGTGTTCTTCGTATATAGCTTCTATTTACGAATCTTTAAGTTTGACTTTAAATATATATAATTTTTGCGCGATAGTGCATTTTGTAGTACTTACCAGCAATGGCGACCATTATTGAAAGTTCAACTTCCTACATTTCGGGGTTGCCAACCTAAATAACTATACTGTAATATTACTTTTACACCCACGTGCGAGAAGTAAAACCACTACCCTCTATGTATACTACGTACAATGTATATCCAGAAAATATCCAAAATATAGTGTTAATATATATTATACGAAACAAACCACTGCATTTTAAATGAACTGAATTTTATTTGAAACAATATAAAACAATAAATATGTGCTTGTGGCCATGTTATCAATAATTGTTCTCAAGGCCTCCTGTTTTTTCGACTAATAAACATTGCCAACACTGTTAACGTTAGTCAATTGTTTATAATGAACGCAAATATTTCCAACAAAGATGTTATTATTTTACTATTATTTATTATTTTGAAAACACCATCGCGCAAAAGAAATGTACAACGGACGTTTGTGAAGTGTTTTACAGAATCTCGAAAATTAAAAACCTTGCTATCGCTCGGTTTTTAAACATTTTTCCTCGATTCTGTAAAAAACCACTTCTCAACCTCGCATCGTAATATATACTATTTTTTTCGGAAAATATAATTTCGCCATTTCCTGTGTCGTTGTAGATTTGCATTTTGGGCCTGTTCAAATTTGTAATATTTTTTTTAATGTGAAAAATTCCCTATTTGTACGTTGGTATTGATTGGGTAGAACATTAATATTTTAGTATTTTGAGCTTCAGAGAATAATTTATTTATAACTATTTCAAAACTGAAATTTATAAATGTAGTTAAAGAACAATAATGGGTTTCAAAAATATGTAAAAATGACTGCTAATGACTTCAGTGTTATATGCATCCCATTAGACAACGGCAACAAATATGTAAAAATAAATCTTATGAATGGAGTTCTGAAGAATCAGAAGTTTATTACTGTATAAGAACTTGGAACAATTTTCTATGATTTCTGTTTGCAAACAACTTGTAAGTTTGCAAACAACTTGTGTTCATCTTTTCGGAGAGTAATATTCAGTAGTGCATCCCATTTACATTGCATAACAGTTGGCTTCTCTGCAAGAACACATGTTTCTTGGATCTCGGATATATACATAGTTTGTTACGAAAGTTTGCAATGGCTCAGTGACGATAGAAGTGGCAGAGAGAAGGGGTTTCTTCTTCTTCTTCTTTTTTTATTTGACTAAAATCTGGCTGATGAACCAGTTTTCCTCTAGGGTCAATGATTGGATGATATAGTAGTCTCTCAAGGGAACCATCAACCATTACATGTCGATGCGTTCTTTGACATTTCTTCCAGAGAAGCGTTGTTATGTACCAAGACCGTGTCCAAAAAATCTGCTTTTTACACACTTTATATTAGATTGACCAGTATCTATCTACGTAATGGAATTTTTCAACGCGATTTTCACCCATTTAAAATCATTGGATCGACTTGAAACTTTGTATACTTGTAAAGGACTAATGACAATACATTAATTTCATAGATGTTTCTAAAATGCTGGCCACAATCAGCAGAAAATCAAAATAATAAAAACCGGACTTATCAACTTCTTACTCAATCGTTGTAAGAGCTCAGTTGGTAGAGCGGTGGACTGTAGTGGTATATAATTTCAGTAATCCATAGCACGCTAGTTTAAATCCGGCTCGGAGGATTTTTTTTAGAAGAGTATTACTTTAGCTCATACTACAATAGTATCGAATTTAAAGATATTTACATTTTTATCTTATTCTGTAAAATATTAAAACTAAAAAATAAATAATAGTTTAAAATAAATAATAGTTTAAAAAACTAAAACAACATGCTTTATTAGAAAACCGAACTAAAAAATGAAAATAATTTTAATTTCCAACACGCTTGGGATAAAATTAATGTGGTCAACAAAAAAATAATCTCCAACACATCTGGAATAAAACTTAGAGTAATCTATGAAAAAAATAATTTTACCGTCAAAAGCGTGGGATACTCTATATCAATTAATATATTTCATAATAAACAGATGTTGGTAAAAGTAAAGTCTCTAAGAAGAAAATGTAAAAACCATAAAAAGCACCCCACGCTTTTGATGGTAAAATTATTTTTTTTTTGTAGATTACTCTAGTTTTATTCTAGATGTGTTGGACATTATTTTTTTTTTGTTGACCACATTAATTTTATCCCAAGCGTGTTGGAAATTAAAATTAAAATTATTTTTCATTTTTTAGTTCTGTTTTACAATAAAGCGTGTTGTTTTAGTTTTTTTAAAACTATTATTTATTTAACTGTAAAGCTCTGTAATTCCAGAGCCAAATCTCTCATTTAAACTATCCATCCATCCATCGTAATTCTGCTCTAGGGCAGGTCTTTCACTGCAATCATAGCATTTTCATGCTATGCTTTGCAGCTTTACTAGGGAATTGTAGGTGTGGTAGCTTCCCGTTGCTTTCCACACCGTTAAAGGATGATGATGTTGATGATAATGATGATGGCCATATGATTCCGGGGATCGTTTGGGCCTTAAAGTTTTCCTGACATTTGTCTTACAGATGAGGAAAAACCCCGATAAAAACCTCACCAGAAAAACTGCCCCGACCGGGGATCGAACCCGGGCCCGCTGCGTGACAAGGCAGCACGCTACCTCGAGACCACAGCGGTGGAAATTTAAACTACAAGGAAGTAATATAACTCCCGAATTGGTCGATTGGATAATAGCTCACAAACTGCCGTCCGCGCCGTGTCCGGCCTTATTCCACTCCTCTCATACTCATGTAGGGAGTCAATATTCTCCGTACAGTGGGTTGAAATTGCTGGATTCTGACTTCAATTCGCGAACATTGCAGTTAAAAACGGCAGATATTTTTAGGACACAGTCTTGATACATCGCAACTCTTCTATGGGAGAAATTTCAAGGTTATTTTTCGGCATGCAAAGGTTGACGGTTCCCTTGCCAGTCACTAAATAGTCCTAATTCCAGATTTATTTCAATTGGAATAGGCCTTCTCGATCACCTGATTTAGTTTTTTTTAATTTACAAAGTTAAACAATTTGTGGCTATAAGTGAAGCATTTTATTTATTTATATACAGAATTTTAATGTTTACACATCTTTCTGTGCCTAAAGTTTTATTTTTCTTCTCCACTCGTCTCTTTTCTTCCAATCCATGTCCTCCAGTCCTCATGATCTCATTCCAGTTCTTATTTCGTGCATCCACGAGTTTCGAGGCCTTCCTCTCCTCCTTCTTCCAGGTGGACACCATTCCAATGTTTTCCTGGGTAATCTTTCTTCTTGCATTCGTCGTACGTGCCCATACCAATTTAATTGCTTATACCGTATATAATCTAATATTGAATAACCAATAGATATTAAATATAAAATTGGTACCTGGTAAGTCAGTCGTCCTCAACTGAATTATTAAATAGTTCCAATATGGAGGCCTTTCAAAATCAATGTTTCATCTTCTGCATTTTAACTTGTACTGAACAGATGGTACTGCAGAAGATGAAACAGTGATTTTGAAAGTCCTCCATATTGGAACTATTTAATAATACAGTTGAGGACGACTGACTTACCAGGCACCAATTTTATATTTAACATCTTATTACATAACCTCAATGGTGCTTTAATATGAATTTTAAAAGTGTTGATTAAGTGAAGCAATGATGATGAAAGGCGATTAGAATACATGCTTTTGTTTGCTTACGGAATTTCTCTACACCTTCGGAAGGAATTTATTTCTGATTTGAGATTGTTCTGAAGATTACGAGTACTTGAGAATAAAGTTCTTAGCAAATGAAGAGACATGTGAATTGAGATGACTACATATAGGAAGTCAGATATAACAAACTAACTAACTTACTGGCACTATCGAACCCGCAGGTTCATGGCCGCGCGGAAATAAGCTCTCCATACATCCCTATCCTGAGCCAATGTTTTCCAATCATCCCCTGTATAATCTACTTCCCTCAAATCATAGTAATGTTATTCTGCCACCTCATTCATGGTCTACCAACTGGGCGTTTTCCCTCTGGTTTTCCTACAAATAGCTTTCATGCACGTCTTTCATTCCCCATTCGTGCAACATGTCCTGCCCATCGCAGTCTACGAGACTTAACTGTTCTTATTATATCTGGCTTCCTATAAAGACCATGTAGTTCACTGTTAAGTAGTCTTCTCCATTCACCTGTCGTTCATCTCTCTTTGATCCAAAAATTTTCCTAAGAACTTATTCTCAAATACTCGTAATCTCCTTTCCTTCCTTAAAGTAAGAGTCCATGTTTCGCATCCATATAATATAACTGGTAGAATAATAGTTTTATATATTTTCAGTTTAACCAGATATAATGATATTTAAGTCCCATAGACTGCGTTGGGCAGGACATGTGGTGCGAATGGGGAATAAAAGAAGTGCACGGATGCTAATTATAGGAAAACCAAAGGAAAAAACGCCAAGTTGGTATACGAAGAGTGAGGTGAGAGAATAACATTAACCACGATTTGAGGGAAGTAGATTATACAGGGGATGATTGCAAAACATTAGCTCAGAATAGAGATGTGTGGAGAGCTTATGTTCGCGCGGCCATGAACCTACGGGTTCGGTGCCAGTCAGTTAGTTTCAGATAGTTTCGGAGACCGGTAAATATAGCACTTATTTGTGGACTGAGAATGGATATTTTGGTTCTTACTCTGAGCAAATGGCGACTTAGAAAGTCTAATGTGCTTAATGTATAGATGTATTAACCGCTGTATTTCCAAATAAAGTTATAAAAAGATAATGCAACGACATTGTTTACTCTGGTTTTGATTACATTATCGCTACCTGGTTGTGGATATGTTTATCTTTGTAACGCTTACTCTATGTTTCTGAACCTAAAGTGCCAGACTCGTTTTAAAAGATAATGCCACACCAGCTGCTTTCCAACAGAAATATGATACAAACTATATGGCAGAATATCCAAATATTATGCTTTCATATTTAGTCTATCTTTGTGATGTACAAAAAAAATAATGAGCATTTGATCTTGGCATTTCTAGTTTTATCGCGCGATTCACAGGAGTAAACTAATTGCACAGTAGAGTTACAATACGTTTCCCTTCCTCCAATGAAGAACATTCTTTTATGCTCAACAATCCAGTGAACGGTTAGCTCGTGCTTTGTGGCTTGCTTCATGTACAAGAGGTCACGAGTTCGGTTCCCGATGAAGTTATTCTTTTTTAAATTGTTACAATGTTTTCTATTTTATTCTGTCTGTCCTCTCTTAAAAAAAACGAACCAACTATTTGGAAGTATTATTATTATTATTATTATTATTATTATTATTATCCATCCATAGTAATTCTGCCCGAGGGCAGGTCTTTCACTGCAATCATAGCATTCTCATGCTATGATTTGCAGCTTCTTTTTCTTCTTCTTCACTTCATGGGCCAAGCAAATTGCCTGTTCCGCCTCACAGTTGTTCTGTCCATCTTTTCACTGGCCTTCCTACATTCCTTGAACCTCTTGGCTTGTAGTTGAAAGCTGCTCTACTAGGGAATTGTAGGTGTGATAGCTTCCCGTTGCTTTCCACACCCGTGAAGGATGATGATGATAATGACAAGGATGATGATGGCCATATGATTTCGGGGACCGTTTGGGCCTTAAAGTTTTCCTGACATTTGTCTTACAGGTGAAGAAAAAATCCCGATAAAATCCTTACCCAGAAAAACTGTCCCGACCGGGGATAGAACCCGGGCCCGCTGCATGGCAAGGCAGCACGCTACCTCGAGATCACAACGGTGGATATTATTATTATAAATACTATTATTATTAAATTATTGATATTATTCTCGAACATCTGTGGGCTATTATCAGGCTGAACTTGACCTATATAAACTAAATATTTTAAATGAAGAGTTAAGCTTTTTCCACACTAGTACGTAATATATAAACACACAAATATATGAAGCTATATTATATTTTATTACATACATTTATAGAATTATTATTAAAATGTGGTACTGCATACACAATTAAATCTATACCGGTAGCTAAATAGTATTATAGGGTTTACGACGGCAGGAATATTATTTAAAACAGTGGAAAGTGAACGCAGATTACGTGGTGGAATTAAATGTTATAGAATGTATTTTCAGTTATATCCAAGAACTCAACTACATTAAGTATATGGCAAAAACCAATGGCTATAATGAAGAATTCATAGATAAGCTCGTAAAAAAACAAAAAAGGAAGAACAACATAACCAACATAACTAAACTAGAAAAAGAATCTGACAACAACAAGAAAACATGGATAACACTTACATACACAGGAAAAGAAACGACAAAATTAGCCAATGCACTAAAGAAAGCCGATAAAAACGTAAAAATAGCACACAGAACCAATAACAAATTAAACAACATAATAAACAATAACATTGAAGAAAAATAACATTTTCAACAGCAAAGGAGTTTATAAACTGGCATGTAAGGACTGCAACAAATTTTATATAGGAAGGACAAACAGGAGTTTTAACATCAGATTCAAAGAACATTTTCGAGACTTCATTCACGCAGAAGGTAAATCAAGCTATGCAAAACACGTTATCCATGAAGGACATCGCATGTTAAATATTGAAAACACCCTAACAGTAATGCACAGAGAAAATAATCCAGCGAAGATAAACGTACTCGAAGAGATGGAAATCATGAAAGCAGCTCACAACGACAGCCTGATAAACGAAAACGAACCCAATACATGCAACCCCCTCTACCAGATCTTCAGTGAAACACCAGTTTTGAATCCTGCCGATGATGGGACAAGTCCCGAAAGCGTTAAATGATAATTAAGTTGAGGAGACGGACCTTTCAGGTGAATATTCTATAATTTTATATTAATTTTATATTAAGAATGTATTTTGATGAAATACAAATAAATAACAAAGAACAAATCTTTGGCCGGTTTGTATCGACAGTGATGTATTATGTATTATTATGCCTTTAAACGCAGCCATCCGGTATAAAATGTTCTCTTCTGATCTGGTAGTCATAGAAACAATTTCTAGGTATTTTTCTCACCGTGTGATTGTTTAACAAAACCTATACGCAGACTGGTGTCGATAATGTTTTGTTTGAGAAGAAAGGGAAGTCTTATTTTTTGTGATTTGGTTCAGAATTTCACAGGCTTCGGAAAGAAAAGAGCTCTTTTATAATATAATATATAAAAATGAATGTTTGTTTGTTCGTACTTCATGCGCTGCCATACCGTTGATCCGATTGTGTTGGGACTTTTTGCAAAATGTTCAGGAGATTCCCGGAATGAACATAGGTTATAAGAGAGTTGTGATACTCAACTCCTACACCCTTAAAAATCGCCCTTTATAGTGGAAAACATGAAAAAGTAGCTCAGTGGACGTTTAAATGCCTTACGCTGCCTAAACCATAACAAATACACAAAATTAATGTACACAGAATTGAATATCTCAAAAAGCTCTACAAAAAAGTCCGCGACAGCATATGTTTATCTCTTACGGATAACTCACAAAAACCATTTTCGTCTTTCATTGATACCAAGAGTCCCTTATCTCTTACGGATAACTCAGAATAACCATTTTTGTCTTTCATTGATACTACTAGCCTCGCGCCGTAGCCGAGTGGTTAAGGCAAGAAGTCTTGGCGCAGTACTACGGGTCTTACGCTGGTTCGAGTCTCTACGGGGGGATACATTTTGTTTTATGGTATGTCGGCCAGTATGGGTCAGAAATGAAATTTAGCTGGGGGGGAAAAAAACTGTTTTGACTCACTCTCATCAATTTTTCTTCTTTTTTTTCACTCTAATATAATTGTTATATGGCGGTTCTTAGCTTATCTGCAAAGGAGGGTACAATTCTAATGTTCATGACTATGTGACGTCATCATTCACACTTCTTGAGCCACAACAGAAGGGTGTAAGAGGTTTTCTTGCGAACTTATTTAATAATATCTAATTATGTCCTAATTTCTGAATTTTATGGTAAAAAATAACATATTTTTATCGTCCGCCCATGACATGAGAATTGAACGTTCAGGCAGGACAACGTCTGCCGGGTGTCACGCTAGTATATAAAAATGAATGTTTGTTTGTTCGTACTTCATGTGCGACCATACCGTTGATCCGATTGTGATGGGGCTTTTTGCAAAATATTCAGGAGATTCCCGGAATGAACATAGGTTATAAGAGAGTTGTGATACTCAACTCCTACACCCTTAAAATCGCCCTTTATAGTGGAAAACATGAAATAGTAGCTCAGTGGACGTTTAAATGCCTTACGCTGCCTAAACCATAACAAATTCACAAAATTAATGTACACAGAATTGAAAATCTAAAAAATCTCTACAAAAAAGTCCGCGATAGCATATGTTTATCTCTTACGGATAACTCACAATAACCATTTTTGTCTTTCATTGATGCTAAGGAGATCGAGACAAGTACGTAGATTCCTGTGCAAGCATAGCAGCACATGGCAGCACATCTTTTACGGATTACACACAATAACGAATTTTGTCTTTTAGCTCATTTATGGCAAGAAGATCGAGATAAGTAGATTCCCGGGCAACACAGAGTAATCAGCACGGGGAATCTTAAAATAATTACAATATATATTTATAATTATTTTTTTTATTTTACGTATTCAACTAGCCTAATCATAAGAAGTACATTAATTTTTCTCTTTCATCTCATTTATGCCAAGAAGATCGGGATGAGTAGATTCCCGGACAACGCCGGGTAAACAGCACGGGATATCTAAAAATAATCACGATATGAATTTTTCCTTTCACTTATTTAACTAAAAATAAAACACAATAATTTTCGTATTTCAGCTCATTTATGTAAAGAAGTCCACCGCTGTGGTCTCGAGACAGCGTGCTGCCTTGTCACGCAGCGGGCCCGGGTTCGATCCCCGGTCAGGGCAGTTTTTCTGGGTGAGGTTTTTATCGGGGTTTTCCACACCTCTAAGACAGATGTCAGGAAAACTTTAAGGCCCAAACGGTCCCCGAAATCATATGGCCATCATCATCATCATCATCCTTCACCGGTGTGAAAAGCAAAGGGAAGCTACCACACCTACAATTCCCTAGTAAAGCTGCAAGCATAGCATGAAAATGCTATGATTGCAGTGAAAGACCTGCCTTCGGCAGAATTACTATGGATATGTCAAGAAGATCGGGATAAGTAGATTCCCGGGCAACGTCGGGTAATCAGCATGGGATATCTAAAAAAATAGCATCATCGTCATCATCACTCCAGGGATTAGGTAATTGCCCGTTCCGACTTCATAATGCATCAGCCCAACGTCTTCTAGGTCTTCCAACATCACGTCTTCCTCTTGCTTGATAATTTCTTGCTAACAATGGATATATCTCTTTACTCATTCCATCCATGTGATCAATCCAAGGAATAGCACAGCTAAACTTGTAGGGCTTGAAGAGCGGAAGAAGCAGCCCTCTCTTGGAGGGTGGATACCCAGAGGAGCATGTTTGGAGGCTCAGAGGAAGCAGCCCTTCCACCATCCTTGTCCTGCGAAGCGCTCGTAACGCTTCCAGGAGACATTTATCTTACTGCGAAGCTTCATGGAAATCAGCCGGATTGTCATAAAAATATATAAATTTATAATTATTTTCCCTTTTACTTATTTAACTAAACACAAAGGCACATTAATTTTCATTTATTTAGGCGTAGCAGCGCACGCCGGGTATGAGCTAGTGTAAAATAAGAGAAATAGCTATTACTCGTGTTCCTAACTAGTGCGTCAAACAAGTAATTTCATAGTTTTTCAAAGAAGTCGTTTGGCAGTTTAAGAACAGAAACTCGTGTCAAAACCCTAGTTGACTGGAATTTATGTGTAATGTTTCATAAATCAGTTGTTATCTTTTATTGCTGCTGCATGCTTTGGTTTCATAGGTTATAACATTATTTTATTGACAAGCATTGAACTTTGAGGGCGCTTCAAGTTATATCCAATGAACGTTGTAAGTTATACAGGCTTCATTACTTATTTCTTTTTTGTTTCTCCCAGAGGCGTTGAAGCTTAGTTTGCTGCAAGTGCGATAATTTAACAGTAAAATAGAACTTCCTATACATGTTATTGATGGAGTGGGTAAGTTTCGAAGGTTTCATATACAATATACCTTCATATTATCATTATCTCGAAAATAAAATAGATTATTCATTCATTTGAGAATTTCCATCATCATTAAGTTTTCTCCAACCAATCTTAGCAATTAACATGAGTGTTTATTCTTCTTCTTCTTCGTCACAGTTTAGGCTTATTTACTAGCCTGTTCCGGCTCCAAATTGCTGCTGTTTCCACCTTTTCTTTGGTCTTCCCAAACTTCTTCTTCTTCCTCGGGGTCAGTCAAAGAGTAGTGCCTCCTATATTATTTTTTTCTCTTTTAATTGTCAAGATATTTAAATGCTTTACATACCGTGAAATCTACAACATTGACAATTAATTTGCTACTTTTCAATATAATTGCTGCTTTTGGTATTCAATTCTCAGTCATCCTTGTTAAGTGTTCTTTCCAGTTTGTTCTGTTTTTCACTCTTGTTGTGTTTAATTTATCTACTTTTAGTTGATGTCTTATTTCTGTGTTATGATTTTTTTTATCTGTTCTTTGATATCCTGCTATTGGTCTGAGGAATTTCATTTCAGCAGCTAGTATTCTGGCACTGTCCATGTTTCGGATCCATAAGTAATAATAGGAACTGTCATTGTCTTGTATAATTTCATTATAGAGTCTTTCCTGGCTTTATTTTTCAAAGTTATTTTTAGTGTTCCTGTTATATAATGAAAGAGTTTTTTTTTAAAATACATAAATGACTACGGACTTCTAGACTATCAGTTTGTAACAAACATTCACAAATTTTCCTAAATTAAATTTTCCATCGTTCTCTGTCCTCTGTGGCTTCATCCGTTACACCAAATTTCCTCATTGAATTTTTAATGTCATTCTTCCAGGTTTGGGTTAGTTTAAAAATCCTGACCCCACCGGAACTTCAACCCTCGACCTTCCGGCTTGTAGCGCAGTGCCTCAACCACTACACTACGGCGTACTCATGAGAATTAAACGACGAAAAAGTGTCATTTTTCACTATTGTATTACTAGGCCCGTAATAATTGTTGATTTATTTGGGCTTAATTTGTAGCCTTTTATGGCGCCTATCTATCATGGAAATTTTGTGCAAAAATATCTGTAACACCCTGCACATTTCACTAAAAAAACCAGAAAAAACGGGTGTCTCAGTAATATGTCATTCATATGGCCAATAATGGTCCCACAGCAGATGTTCAAAATGCTTTTGGTTCCTGATGGATTGCTCTACGACCTACTCAAATAAAAATTAGTCCTACATAAATTACGATTAAATATCTAAAAACGCCTCCAAAAATCGTTGTAGGCCTATTTCATTTTGACGCACCACTGCGCCGGAGGAAAAGGGTGCTGGAAGAATTTTCGCGCTTTCCCTTACCATGTCGGCCCTTCCATAATATAAAAAAAGTTATTCTAAAATAAATATATACATAATAAAAAGTCAATTCGTTCAAGCTCCTTCCTTTGATTTCATATTCGCGGTTTGTTGAAAATTTCTGCTAGTACAATTCAGCATTGCCTCGGAGCATATATATATATTCACGATTTTAATGTTTTTATATATATAGGACTTATTTTTGCAACTGGAATACTTTATATGCATATAGATTTAGATTTAGATTTATAGTTAGATTTAGATTTATTTAGCCTGGTGGAGTTAAGGCCATGTGGCGTTCTCTTCCACTCACTGGGACAAACATATATTACATCAGAATATAACAATCGCAATTAACTCTAATATTAAATACTAAATAAAAATTTGATCAAAAAGATAATATCTATTATATTACGATCTATAATGTAACCAGTTAATGTCAGTTAAAATTAAGACTAAAACTAATAATAAAATGTATACAATCAAGACATATTAAATTGTCCCTGTCTAATGTATATAAAAAACAAAGAAAAATAGTGAGATATAGAAAACTAATTTTACGATTATACAATATTTAAAACAAAACAAAAGAACATATTTGTTAATCTTAATATTATTTTCATAAATAATTAAATTTATTAATTGTTAAAAGAACGCTATCAGTGGGGTGTATAAGTTAGTTTGTTATTAAATAATTCTTTAATTTGTTTTTGAAGGATGTTATAGTTTGACAGTCTCTGACATAGGGCGGAATAGGCCTAACGCAAAAAAGGACACTGAAGTAGTAAGGCTTATACCATTTCAAATTGAATTGAATCTTTGTAAACAAATATCTTTATTCGTCAATCATAATAATTATAAGTTTGTTTCAATTATTATTTTCGAAATACTACTTAAGATCATTTTTAACTTTGGCAATATAATATTGGCTCTTATACATATATTTTCTATTAAGAATTATTGTATAACTAACTAACTAACTAACTAACTAACTAACTAACTAACTAACTAACTAACTAACTAACTAACTAACTAACTATAACTAACTAACTAACTAACTAACTAACTAACTAACTAACTAACTAACTAACTAACTAACTAACTAACTAACTAACTAACTAACTAACTAACTAACTAACTAACTAACTAACTAACTAACTAACTAACTAACTAACTAACTAACTAACTAACTAACTAACTAACTAACTAACTGACTAACTGACTAACTGACTAACTGACTAACTGACTAACCGACTAACCGACTAACTGACTAACCTACTAACTGACTAACTGACTAACTGACTAACTGACTAACTGACTAACTGACTAACTGACTAACCGACTAACCGACTAACCGACTAACCGACTAACCGACTAACCGACTAACCGACTAACCGACTAACCGACTAACCGACTAACCGACTAACCGACTAACCGACTAACCGACTAACCGACTAACCGACTAACCGACAAACCGACAAACCAACTAACTAACTAACTAACTAACTAACTAACTAACTAACTAACTAACTAACTAACTAACTAACTAACTAACTACTAACTAACTAACTAACTAACTAACTAACTAACTAACTAACTAACTAACTAACTAACTAACTAACTAACTAACTAACTAACTAACTAACTAACTAACTAACTAACTAACTAACTAACTAACTAACTAACTAACTAACTAACTAACTAACTAACTAACTAACTAACTAACTAACTAACTAACTAACTAACTAACTATAACTACTAACTAACTAACTAACTAACTAACTAACTAACTAACTAACTAACTAACTAACTAACTAACTAACTAACTAACTAACTAACTAACTAACTAACCAATTAACCAACTAACCAACTAACCAACTAACTAACTCACTGGCATTATCGTACCCATAGGTTCATGGTCGCGCGGACATAAGCTCTCCATACTGAGCTAATGCTTTCCAATCATTCCCTGTATAATCTACTTCCCTCAAATCATAGTTAATGCTATTCTTCCACCTCATTATTGGTCTACGAACTGGGCGTTTTCCCTCTGGTTTTCCTACAAGAAGCTTCCATGCACGTCTTTCATTCCCCATTCGTGCCACATGTTCTGCCCATCGCAGTCTACGAGACTTAACTTTGTTATTATATGTGGTTTCCTATAAAGACCATGAGTTCACTGTTATGAAGTCTTCTCCATTCGCCTGTCTGTTTATCTCTCTTTGGTCCAAAAATTTTCCTAAGAACTTTATTCTCAAATACTCGTAATCTCCTTTCCTCCCTTAAAGTATGGGTTCATGTTTCGCATCTATATAATATAACTGGTAGAATAATAGTTTTATATATTTTCAGTTTAACATTTTTTGAAAGGAGTTGGGGCGACAAGAGCCTGTAATGCATAATAGCACGCATTTCCAGAAATAAGCCTATGTTTAATTTCTTCGTGCATCTCATTCCCATTTGTGATTATTGTTCCTAGGTATTTGAATTCAACCACTTCCTAAAATTTCCTTCTTTTGTCATTAGCTGTCGACTTCCATTATATACCGCAATGTATTTCTACGTGTGACCATATACATTAAAACTTGTTCAAAGCGGAATCGCATGGGACTAACTTTTTTCCACATTAGACAACATTCCGCATTATAAAAAATAAAATGTTATTAACCAATCTTATATTATAGAGCACCGTTCGTCTTTTGGTGCACTTTGGATTAATTGTAGTTCCGCTGTCGTTGAAAAGTGAAGTTTAGTATGTATGAGCGACTTCGACGGTAACGCGCGAAAAACAGTCCCGTTTGTCAGCGTTAAAAAGTCTCGCTTCTTAGGTCTTAGGCGCGTATCCTGAAACTAAAGTATGCAGTTTTGGTTTCCACTCACTAACTATATTTTCGTCCACATCCTTTAATTTCCCGCAAATTTCATTCCACACTACATTGTGTCGACTTTTAAAACTGCCCAAGTAACCTGAAGATGCTTGAAATCGTTATTTCCTAGGGATATAGTTACAGCTAGAGCTTGAGTTTGGAACATCGGTCCGGAAATTTGGAGATTTTTTGATCGTGGTCTTTTAAAGCACTCCCACACAACTTCGTCTATTTCTTCATTTCCTTTTTTTTTTCTTTTTTTTTTTTTTTTTTTTTTTTTTGCGCTTTCTTCTTCATTTGACCATTTCCATGCATTCATAATTTTTTCTTTGTGTTTTAAAATCTCATAAACTTGGGAGTTTCCACAATGAAATTTAGTCATTATTTCGGGTACTGAGAGTTTGTTTTTCTTTATCTTCAATCACTTTCACTTTTTCGTTTAATGCCAATGATACATACGATTTTGCAATTTTTATTTCGTAAATTCAGAACCTCCCTCCATGGTATCTTTACCTTGTCGTGGTGGAGTGGCTTGTGTGCTTAAATGATCCTGAGAGCTATGCCGGCGGTAGCATTGCTGCCGATAGGGTTACCCATACCGGACTGGTCGAAGGTGATAAGCCAGACGAAATAAGTACCTTGGTCGAAAGAGTGACGATCTTTCACCGTAAAAATACAACCGTCAAGAAATGCGGACATGGGTTCTACTGGGGTAAAATTTTCCGGAGGTCAAATAGTCCCCCATTCGGTTCTCCGGGCGGGGACTACTTCAGGGAACCCATGCCAAAGGCTCAAACACAGGGACATGTTCCTAGGAACATGGAATGTTAGGACTTTATACAATAGTGGGGCACTAGAGATATTAACGCGGGAATTAGATAAATCGCCCTTGGATATAGTCGCTTTTACAGGAAATTAGGTGGCCAGGAGAAGGTAGTCAGGAATCAGGAACCTTTGCATTATTCTATGGGGGTGCAGAAAGACCTGCATTTGGAACGGGTTTTCTAGTCAGAAGGAGGATCCTATCCGCTATCCGAGATATTAAGTTTGTTAATGATAGGATATCATACATAATTCTAAAGGGTAAACGACATGATTTTATAATTGTAAATGTACATGCCCCCACAGAAGATAAAGATGACAAGATCAAGGATGAGTTCTATGAAGAATTAGAATGCTTATTTGATAGCCTTTCACGATATCATATGAAAATTGTCTTAGGAGATTTTAATGCAAAAGTGGGGCGGGAAGATATATTCAAACCAACAATAGGCAAATTCAGTCTTCATGAAGATAGTAACGACAACGGGGTTAGATTAGTCACATTTGCCACATCAAAGAATCTCATTATTAAGAGCACAACATTTCAGCATAAGGATATTCATAAATACACCTGGACATCCCCAGATGGAGAAACTCGGAACCAGATAGATCATGTATTAGTGGATAAACGCTGGCACAGTAGCATCATTGATGTTAGATCAGTTAGAGGGACAGACTGCAATTCGGATCATCATCTGGTCAGAGTGAAAATCAGACAACGGCTATCGCTTATGAGAGGAACGAATGCTAAAGATGATTCTGTAAAATATGAATTAAAAAACTTGAGAAATGATGAAATGCAGCAAGAATACCAAATCAAAATTGCTAATAGATTTGAAGTACTGGAATCTTCAGATGACAATGTGGCAAACGAAGAAGAACCTGATATAAATAAAGAATGGGAGGCCATAAGAGATACTATTAAATTGTCAGCATCAGAAAGCATTGGTTGTTTAAAAAAGAGGCAAAACAAGAAATGGTTTGATGAGGAATGTGCCGACATTGTAAAGAAAAGAAAACTAGCAAAAATTAAATGGTTACACGAGCCAAATGAGGTAAATTTAGAGCAATTGGGTAGTATTAGACGGGAAACCACTAAGTTACTAAAGATAAAGAGTAAAAAGAGGGAATATTTGAGAGAGAAGATTAATGATCTTGAAATGAATGCAAAAAATAGGAACATTAGAGAATTATATCAGGGAATTAGTTATAGAGAAGAAAGGGTTTCAGGCTAGAACAAACATAATTCGAAATGAAAATGGGGATATGATTGCAGATTCTAGGAGTATATTAAATAGATGGAAAAGTTACTTTAATCAGCTATTAAATGTACATACAGAACAGGACATTGAGGAGGATAAGTTACAGACAGCAGAAATGCTAGTCGCAGAGCCAAGTGCATTAGGAGGTCGAAATGGCGATTGAAAAATTGAAGATATATAAAGCATCAGGTTCAGATGAGATCCCAGCAGAACTCATAAAATCAGGAGGAGAAAAATTGATAGACAAAATACGCTGGTTGCTTAGTATGATTTGGGAAAAAGAAGCTCTTCCAGATGAATGGAAGGAATCAATTATCGTACCAATTTATATAAGAAAGGAGATAAAACTGATTGCAACAACTACAGGGGCATCTCATTACTTTCAACTTCATACAAAATTCTTACAAATATATTAGTAAGCAGACTTACTCCCTACATTGATGACATTCTAGGAGATCATCAATGTGCATTTAGAAGAAACAGGTCTACAACAGATCAGGTTTTTAGTATAAGACAGATTTTAGAAAAGAAATGGGAATATAATGGCACTGTACATCAACTATATGTAGACTTCAAAAAAGCATATGATTCAATTAAGAGGGAGAAGTTATATAGTATCCTGCTGGAGTTCGGAATTCCTAAAAAGTTAGTTAGACTTATACGAATGTGTCTAAATGGCTCAACGAGTAGGGTGCGTGTAGGCAAACAGTTTTCACACACTTTTGAAATCCAGAATGGGTTGAAGCAAGGAGATGCACTATCTCCTCTACTATTTAATTTTGTACTAGAGCATGCCATTAAATCTTTAGAGAATGAGGAAGGCTTACAACTGAATGGTATTAATAAGCTGTTAGTTTATGCTGATGATGTAGTACTATTGGCCGATAGCGAGGAGATACTAAAGGCCAACACGCACACACTATTGAGTAACACTAAGAAATTAGGACTGGAAGTAAATATCAGTAAAACTAAATATATGGTCACAGGTAGAAATTCAGTATATAATGGAAATGGACAGCTAATGACAAATGAGGGAAATTTTGAGGAAGTGGCTGAATTCAAATACCTAGGAACAATAATCACAAATAGGAATGAGACGCACAAAGAAATTAAACATAGGCTCAATTCTGGAAATGCATGCTATTATGCATTGCAGAGACTTTTGATGTCCCAACTCCTTTCAAAAAACGTTAAGCTGAAAATATATAAAACTATTATTCTACCAGTTATATTATATGGGTGCGAAACATGGACTCTTACTTTAAGGGAGGAAAGGAGATTACGAGTATTTGAGAATAAAGTTCTTAGGAAAATTTTTGGACCAAAGAGAGATGAACAGACAGGTGAATGGAGGAGACTACATAACAATGAACTACATGGTCTTTATAGGAAGCCAGATATAATAAGAACAGTAAAGTCTCGTAGACTGCGATGGGCAGGACATGTTGCACGTATGGGGAATGAAAGACGTGCATGGAAGCTTCTTGTAGGAAAGCCAGAGGGAAAACGCCCAGTTGGTAGACCAAGAATGAGGTGGGAGAACAACATTAACAATGATTTGAGGGAAGTAGATTATACAGGGAATGATTGGAAAGCATTAGCTCAGGATAGGGATGTATGGAGAGCTTATGTCCGTGCGGCCATGAACCTACGGGTTCGATAGTGCCAGTGAGTAAGTAAGTAAGTAAGTAAATTCAGAACCTACCTGTGAAATATAATAATAATGTATAGCGCACAATGTGCAAAGATTAGTTAATCTATATTAGTTTATCTGTCCATACAGAATCCTCTGTTTTTGCACTTTAGCACATGGTATCTCTCGCATAACATGCCGCATCGCTCGCACACGCATTGTGTTCCCGGGTCATGAAACTGTTTCGTTTTGCACAGTCTGTGATGGAAGCCGTGTACTGCTAGCCGGGTCACTAGGTGTCGTAGTTCGTAGTTTGGCTTCTTCCAGTCTTCGGAGATCATGGCATCGGTGTTGTAGAAATCGGTCCAAATGGATTATTTTTTCAGCTGCAGCTCTCTTAGTACAGTATTATAGCTCGCTGTAGATGGCAGGAACAGTTTCAATCGGAGCTCTTCTATGAGAAATAGCTCCGTTGTCAGTTCATGCGGGAGGGTGCGAACTTTGACACACCCGCTGCCTTTTTCAAATACATGGATTTCACTTTTTCCAGTAGTCTAAAGCTGTTGGCGTCCAGATGATCCCATATCAGTTGAAGACCGTATGTGGCTATGGGTACAATTTTGGTGTGGAAGTACCTGTGAAATATACGTACACAATCGGTCTCAGATCTTAAACTCATTTAAGATTTTACAGTGCACTGGTTATTTGTAAGACAGATGTTACACGCAAATATTTGTTAAACGAACTGGTATTTCTCAAAACGGGTGTGTAGTGAAGCTGAAAGAAAATGTCAGATACAGGTGGAAATTCTACTTCACCCGGCGGCAGGAATCATCACTTATTGTTATTTCGCCTAACAGGGATCCAATGAAACGGAAACTAATCTATGTTTCCGCCTGAATTGTGTAGAAATATCCTTCCGTTTCCGCGTTGTACATATTCCGTTTTATACAAAAAATACACGTAAAATTACTATTATTTCGCCGGGACCAATACATTTGTTCACATTGGACAGATTTCCCAATTATTCACGTTCCGGATTAAACAAGTTTTACTGTATTTAGTTTTATTGATATTTTCTACTATGAATTATTGTACATGTATAGGAATTATTGGAGTCAAGAGTAGTAAATCAGTAAGTCAGTCGATAAATCGATTTAAAGCAAGTCTATTGTGTTGAATATTGTAGTTGTTTGTGATTTAATACAGTGGATAGTGACGCACAATATGGATTTCACGCAAGATGACTCTATCAAGGACTAACGATGTGGGTGAGCATGGATAGAAATGAAGCAGAAAACAGGGTTCAGGTAGACCCGTCCAGCAGAAATTATCGGTAATAGGTCTCCGTACATTCCAGTAAAGCTCTAATCAATACCATCGGCATTTTTACATAAACACTAGAATGATATAGGCCTAACTGTAGCTGAGAAGTAAACAGCGTTGCTTTTCATTTATCGTAAGTAATGTCACGAGTGATTTCCAATTTATCTAGAGAATTTGGAAATCAAGAGTGGCATTTGTTAGGACTATTTAACGAATAAAATTAAGCTGTTTACTCAAAAATCACTATTTAAATATAGTTACCGGTATTTAAAAAAATAGTATATTTAATGTAAACGACGATGTTCGAAAACAAATCAGAAATGTGTGGTTATGTTTATTCACTGCAACTTGATCATATTATTTATTGCCAAATAGGATCGCAATCAGCGATAACCAACTAAGATCGCAATATTGCAAGAATACACCCTAACTAACTAACTCACTGGCACTGGCACTATCGAACACTGACGCGGTTCATGGCCGCGCGGAATAAGCTCTCCATATATCCCTATCAGAAGCTAAAGTTTTCCAATCATTCCATGTATAATCCACTTCCTTCAAATCATGTGTAATCTTATTCTCCTACTTTATTCTTGGTCTACCAACTGGGCATTTTCCCTCTGGTTTTCCTACAAGAAGCTTCCATGCACGTCTTTCATTCCTCATTCGTGCCACATGTCCGTCCCATTGCAGTCTACGAGACATAACTGTTCTTATTGCCCAGTGGAGAAAAAATGAACCCTAGTGGAGAAAAATGAAACATCAATCTGTATATTAAGATATCAGGGGTTGCCGCACACTTGGTACCTTTAAGTCACGCTTATACAGTTACCTGTTGTCTAATAATTAATTTTTCTCTATTTATTTAATTTTATACTATGTCATTAATCTTTTCCTGTTTTTTATATATATTGAACATATTATATATTTAATTCGTTAAATTTAGAGTGAATCAAAATACATTATAAATATTAATTGTATTGTATTCATAACTTGTAATCGTTTATATATAGGCCCCTACATATATATTGTAATTTAGATTTAAGACTATTTTTTTTGTTTGTATTTTTTTAAACCTGGTTGAGTGGTAGACAAGGCCTTAAGGCCTTAACTCTGCCAGGTAAAATAAAGCTATTATTATTATTATTATTATTATTATTATTATTATTATTATTATTATTATTATTATTATTATATTATAACCAACATCATATTTTTTTAGGAAACAACTCTGTAAAATCATTATCTAAAACACAATTATTGAACATACAATTATCAAATGTGTAGTTCGAATGAATCTGTTCATTATTTGCTATATTCAACGTATTTTTTGGAGAGTCAATCACTGCAAAATAATGTTCTGACCTGTTCAGAATATTAAAAAGGAAGAGCTTACTTTATTTTGATAATCTGAATTCGATAAATAGGGAGGTGAAACACGACTGTCATTGGTTATAAAACAAAATTCATTGAAACGTGATTGGTCATTGACTCTCATTTGGAACACGAGTTAAATAATCTTAGATATTAACACTGAGTCTCGGGGTAGTGTGCTGCCTTGTCACGCAGCGGGCCCGGGTTCGATCCCCGGTCGGGACAGTTTTTCTGGGTGATGTTTTTATCGGCGTTTTTCCTCACCTGTAAGACAAATGTCAGGAAAACTTTAAGGCCCAAACGGTCCTCGAAATCATATGGCCATCGCAATCATCATCGTTCATATTCATCTTAGGCTAAGCTTAGGATTAGGGACTCTCCTGGCGCACCATTATCATCAACATCACCCATCATATCATCCCGTAACCCCGCCTTCCAGGCGCCCCAACCTCAGAAGTGGGTTACAAGTACGCCATGCCAGGAGAGAAACCAGGAATGTCGAAAGACAAACCTGGGGCATTTGAAAAAAAAAAATATTAACACTGAAGTCCACAAAGGAAAACAATATTATAGGTCTTCGGAGAGCAGAATGAGTAGGAAAACCAACATTCAGAGAAAAATAAATTTTAATGCTTAAATTCAAGAAAGGTAATATTTTATTATATGATCTTCTTTGTCAACTTTTATAAGATTCATGATGTGTTCCGTTGAGGTTTATTCAAAATTAATATAAAATTATAGAATATTCACCTGAAAGGTCCGTCTCCTCAACTTAATTATCATTTAACTGTAGCGCTTTCGGGACTTGTCCCATCATCGGCAGGATTCAAAACTGGTGTTTCACTGAAGATCTGGTAGAGGGGGTTGCACGTATTGGGTTCGTTTTCGTTTATCAGGCTGTCGTTGTGAGCTGCTTTCATGATTTCCATCTCTTCGAGTATGTTTATCTTCGCTGGATTATTTTCTCTGTGCATCACTGTTAGGGTGTTTTCAATATTTAACATGCGATGTCCTTCATGGATAACGTGTTTTGCATAGCTTGATTTACCTTCTGCGTGAACGAAGTCTCGAAAATGTTCTTTGAATCTGATGTTAAAACTCCTGTTTGTCCTTCCTATATAAAATTTGTTGCAGTCCTTACATGTCAGGACCTTTCAGGTGAATATTCTATAATTTTATATTAACTTCTTTATCAAATTGTCGGTTGTAGTTGTCTGGTGGATATGTTCCTTGGTTTAAGTGCCGTGGTTCGCGGGTTCAAACCCGGCCGTGGTCGATGTATTTTTAAGGATGGGAAAATCCAAGAGACATGTCCTCCGGCAGGGACTTTGAGCCGTGGGTCCCGAGTATGAACATTTTCAGGCAAAGCCTGAATAAATAATTTTTTTAAGAGGAATTAAACCCAATGGGTACAACTTAGGACACGACACTCACTCTCTCTCTCTCTCTCTCTCCTCTCTCTTCTCTCTCTCTCTCTCTCTCTCTCTCTCTCTCTCACACACACACACACACACACACACACACACCCAGTCCCAAGGTTGAGATTTAAAAATCCCTTACCTGGGTCGCCGGAGTGGAAGGTAGGGACTCTACCGACCACAGCGACGGACTGAATAAATAAATAATAGTTTTAAAAAACTAAAACACGCTTTATTAGAAAACCGAACTAAAAAAATGAAAAACAATTTTAATTTCCAACACGCTTGGGATAAAATTAAAGTGGTCAACAAAGAATCATCTCCGACACATCTCGAATAAAACTAGAGTTATCTACAAAAAAAAAATAATGTTACCATCAAAAGCGTGGGGTGCATAATTAAAAACTCATCGAAATCCGACAATTAGAAGTGGCAGTTTACCTGAAATCCAAAAAAATAAAAATTGATTTTAGGAACCATGTTTAGTTCGTCGCAATCTATAACGTTGTGGCCTATACAGATTTTCAGTTACGGCGAGTGTCTAGGCGCTATTATGCTCTGAAATCGTTAGGCGCAGAAGTTCAACTGAAATTAAAATTTAAAAATGATATTTCATTTATTCTGGCGTAGCACCGCACGCCGGCCATTAGCTAGTTTTTAAATACAATCTTTAACTTCTCTATGGCATACATTGTGGAATGATGTATTGTCACGTACAATAATTATTTCATATTGAACACAAAACACATCAGTTCCAAGCTATTTGTGGTACAATAAATAGAACATTGAATAACAAAGCCCATAAACAAACAAAATTAAAATTTTATAAAACAGTGGCTGTCCCTGTCCTTTTTTTATGGGAGTGAATCTTGGATTACCACTACCAAACAAGAAAGTAAAATCCAAGCAGCCGAGATGAAATTTTTAAGAAGAGTAAAAGGCTGCACTAGAATGGACCAGATAAGAAACGAGGATATCCGTGAAGAACTGCAGATCTACTACATAAAAGAAAAGATATTTAACAACAAGA
Source organism: Diploptera punctata (assembly GCA_030220185.1). Taxonomy (NCBI): domain Eukaryota; kingdom Metazoa; phylum Arthropoda; class Insecta; order Blattodea; family Blaberidae; genus Diploptera; species Diploptera punctata. Next base: position 2,665,623 of record JASPKZ010009348.1, read on the forward strand.
GACAGTGGAAAGAACATGTAGAAAGAATGGAAGAAAGTAGATTACCAAATAAAATCTTCCATTATTTTCCAAGAAGAAGAAGAGATGTCGGACGTCCTCGGAAGAGATGGTCTTAGATCTATTAGTGAAGACGGAACAGGCAACTCTTGTCTAAACCACGAAGTGAAGAAGAAGAAGAAGAATTCTTTCAATGATGGTACTGATGGATTAGAGTTAACACGCTCGCCTATATTTCCAACATTTGCGGGATCAATATTTTTAATTGCATAAAAGTCCTAAGTTTGGCTTTCTTTTGAAGTGAAATACTGTATAGCCATGTGTCCCAAATTATAACATTTTTTTTTTGTTCAATGTCACAAGTTTGTCATTCGACATTTCAGATATTCTCTCCTGACATTGGCGTATTGTAACCCACTTCTGAGGTTGGGGCGCCTGGAAGGCGGGGTTACGCTGTCCCAATGATATGATGGGTGATGACGATGGGTAATGATGCGCCGGGAGAGGCCTTAAACCTAAACTTGATCTTCTTCTCCTTCTTCTACTACAAGGTTTAGGCTATGCAGCCTGTTCCGGCGAAGTTAAAAGTGGAGTCCATCTTCTACGTGGTCGGCCAACATCTCTTGTTCCTCTGGGATTATACAGGAAGGTTCTTTTTGGTATTCTTTCGTTGTTCATTCTCATTAAGTGTTCTTGGCATTTCTTATTATTTTCGCTGATTTTATCTTCAATTTTATATATATTTAATTCTTCTCGTATAGTTTCATTCCTTATTCTATCCGCTCTTGTGCATCCTTTCACATTACGTAAAAATAGCATTTCCGCAGTCTGTATCCTGCTTTTATCCCTTGATTTCATTATCCAATTTTCACTTCCATACAACAACAAAGGAACAGCCATTGTTTTATATAATTTAAGTTTCGTATCTTTCCTTGTTTTCCGACCTAAGGTTCTTTTTATGGTTCCACAAATAGCCTGAAATTTATTTACTACTTAATCTAATGAGCTGAATATGATATTGATGACAATGATGGCCAGGTGATGTTCAGGGACCGTTTGGGCCTTAAAGTATTCTGACATTTGTCTTACAAGTGAGGAAAAACCCCGGAAAAACCTCACCCAGGAAACTTGTCCCGAGCGGGGATCGAACCTGGGCCCGCTGCGTGACAAGGCAGCACGCTACCTCGAGACCACAGCGATGGACAGAAAAGTTGCCAACAGCACGTGGCGTTTTCTAGCGGTCACCCATCCAAGTACGAACCACGCCCAATGTTGCTTGACTGTGGTGATCGGACGAGAACTGGTATTTTCAACATGGTATAACTTTGCGGTACGAAAATGACATCAAGCCTGAAATAAGATGCTATTGGGCAAAATTTATTGTCCCTTTCATTCTCAGATTTGAATTGCTAACGATTTGAATTTTTAAAGAGCATAATTAAATAAAATTCTAATGATCGATAAATAATACCGAGACGAATAAACTAATTTTATAAACATATTTTAGAAGTGCTCTTGAACATCTATTAATGTCGATTCCTTAGTTGAGTTAAATGCATTTCTATTGAGTAATAAATCACACATGGAATCTAACACATCTTAATCAGGTGCAATAAATATCACAAGTCCGTATCAACTTTCGTTATCAGAGCTTATTGGGCATCATGATGCAGCATATCTGTGCAAACATGTGAAATCAAAATTAAACAAACTGTAAAAAAAACTGAGAATGAAGCCTTCTGTTATAATTTATAGTTCCGTTACAAGAAATGAAAGTGAGATTTTACGGAGAAATTGAGGTGTTTTTACCGAAAACGAAATTTCGTAATGAATTCGAAAAAGTCCTTGAAACATACTTAATTTTATTTCATTTTCATTAAATTTATTATATCGAATTTTATTACTTCATCATCATCATCATCATCATCATCATCCGCCGTCTTCCGGAAACCAAACGTCATTCGTCTCTGTCCATCCATTGATCTTCCTCCAATCCTCTGATATTCATAGCCGCTTGTAAACCTTCTATCAAAGTTTTCTTCGGCCTTCCTCTCTTCCTCCTTTCCATAGGGATCCATTCCATGACGATATTAGGCAGTCTTTGCTCTGGCATTTTTTTTGACATGGCCATACCACTGTAATCTTTTCTATTCTATAATGTCTATGATGTGCGGCTTCTCATGTACACCCATAATCTCCCTTATTTATTTCGTTTTCTATCCATTCTAGAATTCCCAGCTGATCTTCTTAACTTCTATATATTATATTATTTGAGGGAATATGTTATACTGGAATAGGTTAGCTCAGGTAGGGATGTATGGAGAGCTTATGCCCTTGCGGTCATGAAACTACGGATTCGATAGTGTCAGTGAGTTAGTTAGTTAGTTAGTTTAATCGTATACCCATTAATTATTAAATATTAATTAAATAACAATAAAACTTAGTTTTCTTTGATTTTCATATTTATTAAGATATAATTCAGTGACAGCTGAATATTTTAAATATTTTTAAATATACCTTTTGGTTTATACTATCTAAAACATAAGAATAAAAAACGCTGTAAACATGTTTAAATATGTGAACCTACATAGAGGTCGGGTAAACTATTTGTGAAAAAAATAATTTAAAGTGGAAAAGATGATTTTCATGCATCCCTTGTACCTTAAGCGCTGCCATTACAACCTCCACCGATCGAAACTGGAAGGCGCCGCGCCGTTGCAGAATCTCGCAGTATTAATTGAAGCCGAGGCATATAATGATCATGCATCGTGTACTCTATGGCCGTGTTTTACAAATTGAATGTAACCCACACTACCAACTCTAAAACAAATGATGCCGTTGTTTAAGTTAAACCCCAATTACTAATTAAACCTTGTTGTCTTTTCTTTTTATCCAGACAGAGAACATAAAGAGAAGATTGCAAGGCCTCTCTTACTTACTTACTTACTCACTGGCACTATCGAACCCGTAGGTTCATGGCCGCGCGGACATAAGCTCTCCATATATCCCTATCCTGAGCTAATTCTTTCCAATCATTCCCTGCATAATCTACTTCCCTCAAATCATGGTTTATGTTATTCTCCCACCTCATTCTTTCTTTACCAAATAGGCGTTTTCCCTCTGGCTTTCCTACAAGAAGCTTCCATGCAAGTCTTCCATTCCCCATACGTGCAACATGTCCTGCCCATCGCAGTCTACGAGACTTAACTGTTCTTATTATATCTGGCTTCCTATAAAGACCATGTAGTTCATTGTTATGGAGTCTTCTCCATTCACCTGTCCAAGTGTGTTTGAGCCTTTGGCATGGGTTCCCTGAAGTAGTCCCCGCCCGGAGAACCGAATGGGGGGCTATTTCACCTCCAGAAAATTTTACCCCAGTTGAACCCATGTCCGCATTTCTTGACGGTTGTATTTTTACGGTGAAAGATCGTCACTCTTTCCACCAAGGTAGGCCTACTTTTTTCGTCTGGCTTATCACCTTCGACCAGTCCGGCATGGGTAACCCTATCGGCAGCAATGCTACCACCGGCATAGCTCTCAGCAACATTTAAGCACGCAAGCCACTCCACCACGTCAAGGTAAAGATACTATGGAGGGGCAATCTTGCAAAATAATGCAGCTATCCATGTTTACATTAATATTACCAGAGAGTCTCTGATTGACGTTAATCTTCCAACTGGTCAGTGATGATAGTCGTGTAGATTTTTTTTTTATTTCAGAATTGTTTTCGTTATTTACACAGCTATCCTCAACCAAAATATTTTTTTTTCTTCCACATTTCCCGGCCTTGCGTGTCTGCTTCTCTTCTTCATATTGTCTTGAATTCCCTTCTTCCACGTTGGCTTTGGTCTATCACGTTCCCCTTTTCCAGGAGGTATCAATTTCAATACTTCTTTGTTTGTTTGTGTGTCCCTTCTTCTCATTATATGTCCACACCATCTTTGTTGATTTCTTCAATCTCTTGTACAATATCCTTTTCTACATTCATTATTTCTCTTATTGTATTATTTTTTATTTTTATCTAATTTTGATATTCTTGACTATCTTTTTAAAAAGTCAATTTCTATTACTAATAATTTATTTCTGTGTTTTTGCCTCAACGTCCATGTTTCTGCACCATATAATAAGACACTCTTCACAATTGTGTTATATATATAGGAAGGACAAACAGGAGTTTTAACATCAGATTCAAAGAACATCTTCGAGACTTCATTCACGCAGAAGGGAAATCAAGCTATGCAAAACACGTTATCTATGAAGGACATCGCATGTTAAATATTGAAAACACCCTAACAGTAATGCACAGAGAAAATAATCCAGCGAAGATAAACGTACTCGAAGAGATGGAAATCATGAAAGCAGCTCACAACGACAGCCTGATAAACGAAAACGAACCCAATACATGCAACCCCCTCTACCAGATCTTCAGTGAAACACCAGTTTTGAATCCTGCCGATGATGGGACAAGTCCCGAAAGCGCTACAGTTAAATGATAATTAAGTTGAGGAGACGGACCTTTCAGGTGAATATTCTATAATTTTATATTAATTTTGAATAAACCTCAACGGAACACATCATGAATCTTATAAAAGTTGAATTGTGTTAATATATTAATAATTTAGTCCTCTTGCTTACTCCATAAAATAGAATTTAATATGCCAATAACTTCCTTTGTCTCTATTATTCTTTTCTCGATGTCTAATTCAGATCATTCATCTTTTATAATTATTGATCCCAAATACTTAAAAAAATCTATTGTTTTAATCTTTGTTCCATTTATTTCCAATTCCTCAGAAAGATCTGGGCTCATATATTCTGTTTTATTATAGCACAAGTCTGCATTTTAAAACGTTTCCTCGGATGATTTATTTAAAATAGGTGCTTTTAAATCAATATTTTATACTGATTCCAGAAATGATTTTCTTTTTAATATATCACGTCGGGTTTTTACAGAAAATAAGAATTTATAATTTCACGATTTTAACTACTATAAGCAAAAACATATTCAAACTTCATTTCACACAAGATAAATTTTTGTTAAAAACACACATTAAAAATACTATAAAAAACTGTCCTAATAATTTCGTGACTTCCTTGTAACAAAACAGAAAGTAAATGGTCATCATCATCATCATCATCACTCCAGGGATTAGGCAATTGCCCGTTCCGACTTCATAATGCATCAGCCCAACGTCTTCTAGGTCTTCCAACATCACGTCTTCCTCTTGCTTGATAATTTCTTGCTAACAATGGATATATCTCCTTACTCATTCCATCCATATGATCAATCCATTTCTGTCTGTAATTCGTGACCTTATCCAATAAAGGCTGTACTTCCAATTCTTCTCTTATATCCTCATTTCTTATTGTATCAAGTCTTGTACATCCTTTTACTTGTCTTAGGAACCTTATCTCCGCCGTCTGTATTCTGTCCTTCTGTTTTTTCATTGGAGCCCAAGTTTCACATCCATACAATATTGTGGGAACCGCCATAACATTATACATTTTTATCTTGGTTGACAATCCGGCTGATTTCCATGAAGCTTCTCAGTCAGATGAATGTCTCCTGGAAGCGTTACGCGCTTCGCAGGACAAGGATGGTGGAAGGGCTGCTTCCTCTGAGCCTCCAAACATGCTCCTCTCCCCCAAGAGAGGGCTGCTTCTTCCGCTCTTCAAGCCCTACAAGTTTAGCTGTGTGTAAATGGTGTTCCATTAATTTTGAAACCTTCTCTTCTGTGACTTCCTTGAAGTTCCTCCAATTTTAATCTCCTCCTTCACCATCCAACAGTAGCGCCCATCATAGTTTCACTGCATGTTCCCTGGTACCTCCTGTCCACCTCTTTAATATCCTGGTGAAAACGTTCACCTTGCTCTTCACTATAATGTCCCAGATTTTTGGGAAAATAGTCAAGATGGGTATAGGCCTATAGAAAGTGAACTTTCACACTCATGTTACAATTCAACTTTTTGAAATTTTCCAACATATTTTTCACATTTGTCTTGTAATTAGGTTTTTTTTTATTCCCTAGAAAGTTTTCAGTAGCAGACCGGAAAGCAGTCCATGCTTGTTTTTTCTCTCTCATTATTTTTTTTTTCAAAATCTTCATCCTTCATCAGTTTCTTTATTTGCAGATCAACAAAAATTCCAGTTTTCAATTTTTCATGTGTGATAGACGAAAATTTCTTACGAAGGTACTTGAAGCAAGGCCAATTCTGTGGTAGAGCCCTTACAAACTGCTTCATCAAGCCCAATTCGATGTGTAGTGGCGAAAGCAGGGCTTTTTGAGGGTCTACAAGTGGTTCATGCAGGATGTTTTTAGTTCAGGCACAAAATTCCTCCGCTCTAACCAAACTTTTACACTCCAATGTGTTTGCTTTGCCAGCCTGTCCCATTCACATAGAAAGCATGGGATTTTTGTGTAAAACCAGCTTGTTTCCCTTATAGTATTTCTATAATTTTAAAGTTATCACAGATTAGCCACCTGTGTTCTTCATACTGGATACTTGTTAATAACAACTTAATGTTCTCGAATTTCTCCTTCATTTGACCGTACGTCTCAAAGAATGTCAAACTCTTTTTGCGCACATTGAATTTTAAATTCCTTATACTTTGGAGCTCTTATCTAGGGTTATTTCTCATAGATATTGCGAATGTATTGTTTGCACAAATGTAAGCATTTTCTTGAAAATGCAGCGGAATTTCATTCAAGATTGAATAGCGTTCTCATTTGTGGAGCTTCCTTTCAGACAAATATTTCAACACTCTCGACTTGCGGGTAGAGAATTTCCGATTAGACTTACATTTTTAAAAGACATTTAACACTTCGTTTGCCTTGACGAGAAACTATAGCATGTTACTACGAATTTACTCTAGGATTTTCTCTCATTTTGCTTGTTCAGATAATACAAACATTCTTCTATGCATGCGTATAAAATGAAACCATGTTTTAATACACCATATGTAGTTATATTCATTTTGATACTCCATTTAAAGTTGGTGATTTATTTTACTCTAGGAATGATATGCACATAGAAATTAAACATAGGCTCAATTCTGGAAATGCGTGCTATTATGCTTTACAGGAACTCTTGACGTCCCAATTCCTTTCAGAAATACGTTAAACCAAACATATATAAAACTGTTATTCTACAGTTATGTTATATGGATGCGAAACATGGTCTCTTACTTTAAGGGAGGAAAGGAGATTACGGGCGGAATTCTTGAAACCATCTTTACACAAAGAGCGACTCTCTCCCCTTCTCTATGACGCAAAGAGTATTCATAAAACGGTTTAATGAATACTATGTACGTCATAGAGAGGGGGAAAGAGTCGCTCTTTGCGAGATGGTTTCTTGAATCGAGTATTTGAGAATAAAGTTCTTAGAAAAACTTTTGGACCAAAGAGAGATGAACAGACAGGCGAATGGAAAAGACTAGATAACAGTGAACTACATGGTCTTTATAGGAAGCCAGATATAACGAGAAAAGTTAAGTCTCGTAGACTGCGATGTGCAGGATATGTGGCACGAATGGGGAATGAAAGACGTGCATTTAAGCTTCTTGTAGGAAAACCAGAGGGAACACGTCCAGTTGGTAGACCAAGAATGAGGTGGGAGAATAACATTAACCATGATTTGAGAGAAGTAGATTATATAGGAAATTATTGAAAAACATTAGATAAGGATAAGGATATATGGAGAGCTTATGTCCTACGGGTTCGATAGTGCCAGTGAATAAGAGTGTCAAAATATAACACCATTAATTCTTCTTAATAATTCTACATAATTTAATTAATGCATTAGGCCTATGTTATTGTATTATTTTCGCCTATTAGTTAGGACAAAGGAGGGAAATTTTGAGGAAGTGGCTGAATTCAAATACCTAGGAACAATAATCACAAATAGGAATGAGATGCACAAAGAAATTAAACATAGGCTCAATTCTGGAAATGCGTGCTATTATGCATTGCAGAGACTTTTGATGTCCCAACTCCTTTCAAGAAATGTTAAGCTGAAAATATATAAAACTATTATTCTACCAGTTATATTATATGGGTGCGAAACATGGACTCTTACTTTAAGGGAGGAAAGGAGATTACGAGTATTTGAGAATAAAGTTCTTAGGAACATTTTTGGACCAAAGAGAGATGAACAGACAGGTGAATGGAGAATACTACATAACAATGAACTACATGGTCTTTATAGGAAGCCAGATATAATAAGAACAGTTAAGTCTCATAGACTGCGATGGGCAGGACATGTTGCGCGTATGGGGAATGAAAGACGTGCATGGAAACTTCTTGTAGGAAAGCCAGAAGGAAAACGCCCAGTTGGTAGACCAAGAATGAGGTGGTAGAACAACAGTAACTATGATTTGAGGGGAGTAGATTATACAGGGAATGATTGGAAAGCATTGGCTCAGGATAGGGATGTATGGAGAGCTTATGTCCGCGCGGCCATGAACCTACGGGTTCGATAGTGGCAGTGAGTTAGTAAGTAAGTTATTGTATTATTATGTAATTGTAATATTATGTTTTGTTTATGTAATTGTAATATTCTTTTCTTTTTTTTTCTTTATACTATTACCAAATATTACTCTATTTAACTGACTGTCAACAGCATGTGCGACCCATATTTGTAAATAACATTGTATATATCTTACTTTTAGTCTAATAAAGTCCTATTACTACTACTACTACTACTACTAAAAAATGAAAATATTAAGTAATCCGTAATACATCGAGAGGCAAGTGTTCATAATTTAAATTATATTTTGCTTATCAAATATATGTTTCAATTTTATATAATTCTGAACAAGTTAATATTGCATAAAACTTCAGGTGTTTAATGAATGAAAAAATGAATTAAACATGTGCTTGTGAAGATTAATGTCGTTTCTAGATTTGAACTTTCCAGTTTGTATGTAATTTTCGCGGTGGAAACAACATTATGTAATGCTAATGGGACCTCTATAAATTTTAATGTTAACTAAAGTTACCGCTGAATATTTCTAGCTAATTGTGTAAGCTTATGCACTAGAGAATTCAGTATTAATACCTAACGGCGAGTGGTAATAATTAGTTAAAAAGTACTACTCCCCCAAATAAAAATGGAGAAATTCATTCCGCAATTTTATATACAGCTAAATATGTAGGAATTACACGTATATACAAAGTAGGAGAAGCTCAAGCTATTGCCGCTATGGCTTATGGGACAGAAAGCATTCCTTCTGTATACAAAATATTTGGACCCGGAAATTCTTGCGTGACGATAGCTAAACAAATTGTATCTAAAGAAAGGAATAGTGTCTATAGACATGCTTGCTGGCCCTTCAGAAGTAATAGAATATGTTCATTTGATTTCCAAATTCTATAAATTTCGTTTTTCAATGTTCCATAAAATTATTTGGGATAAACCTCTTCCCATTCTGCAAATTGATATTTTTTTTTAAATTTTAGAAATAAAAGAATTTGTAGTACTACCTACAGTTTTGTCGTCTTTATACTTTCATAGTTTCTGTAATTTATGCATTATATACAGAATGTTTCAGAATAAGTATCACATATTTATAGGGGTTGTAGAGGGGACTTAGTAAATAAAGTTTTGGTAAGGAACCCACGTCCGGAAACGTACCATTACGACGTAAAATAAGAGTTTGAATATCGGAACAAAATGGCCTGATATCGTGTGTCTAGTATTTCAGAATAATTATTAAAGACTTCTAGGCGTTGTACTACACCTGTCGAGCCGGAGGAAGATCTTGCACGAATTCTGACGGCAGCAGAAATTATTGTGCATACACCATATCTTGTGGGGCGTGAGTATGAAAACATGCGTCGCAGGTATACTTTGTGCAACGAACAACAGGGTCGCCACGTAGAACCAGCACTTGTAGTATTATATAACCTCATTATGATGATTAACCAGCGGCTCGCAGCTGTTATGTATAATTAAATATAAAGATACCGATACCGCCACTAGGCGATAATAATTCCCCATGTTAATTATTGTAAAGCATTGTCGCGCGGCATCCGCTTTTATATAAACGGACAACCACCATAGTGAGGCGATAATACAACCCCTAGAAGTCTGTAATAATTATTCTGAAACACAAGACACACGATATCAGCCAATTGTGTTTCGATCTTGAAATCTATTTTACATCGAAATGGTACGTTTCCGGACTTGAGTTCCTTATCAAAAGTTTATCTACTAAGTCCCCTCTACAACCCCTAGAATACTGTAATACTTATTCTGAAACACTCTGTATAGAGATTGCTGGGCTATTTATGTATGTTGTATCTAAAAGGGCCGACGAAATCAGTATAAATGTATTATTTCCATGTATAAGGATAGGATATTAACTAGCTAACTTACTAACTAACTCACTGGCACTATCGAACCCGTAGGTTCATGGCCGCGCGGACATAAGCAACTCCATACATCCCTATCCTAGCTAATGTTTTCCAATCATCTCCTGTATAATCTACTTCACTCATATCATAGTTAATGTTATTCTCCCACCTCATTCTTCGCCTACCAACTGGGCGTTTTCTCTCCGGTTTTCCAACAAGAAAGCTTCTATGCATGTCTTTTACTCCCCATTCGTACCACATGTCCTGCCCATTGCAGTCTACGAGACTTAATAGTTCTTGTTATATCTGGCTAGGGATAGGAGGTTATGTTTTAAAATTAGCAGAATGTGAATTTAAAATAAAACATGTATGACCTATAAAAATCGTTTAAAATTTTCCCTAAAAACTCAAAATAATGCACTGACGTTCCTATACAGCTAAATATCAATGCAGTTGACGATTCTGGCCAGGACTTTAGAAACAAATATGACTATTGTATTGTCACGGGTCCTTTACAAGTATACAAAGTTTCAAGTCGATCCAATGTTTCTAAATGGGTGAAAATCGTGTTCAAAAATTCCGTTACATAGATACAAAGACTTTTTTTTATTTTCTGATGATTCTGGCGAGGATTTTAGAAAAAAATGAAATTATTGTATTGTCACGGGTCCATTACAAGCATACAAAGTTTGAAGTCGATCCAATGATTTTAAGTGGGTGAAAATCGCGTTGAAAGATTCCGTTACATAGATAGATAGATAGATGCAGGTCAAGCTAATATAAAGCGTGTAAAAAGAACAAATATGTAAAGACCAAATGATGCACATTGGACCACATAAGAAATTAAGACATAATAATAGCTTTATTTATTTTATGTGGCAGAGTTAAGGTCTTAAGACCTTGTCTACCGCTCAACCAGGTTAAAAAAATATTATTATATCTAAATTACAATAAACATAAACGATTACATGTTATAAATACATTAGGATTATTATTTATAATGTATTTTGATTTACTCTAGATTTAACGAATTAAATATATATTATGATCGGCTGCGGTGGACCAGTGGTTATGCTCCTTGCCTCTGGTCCCGAGGGTCGTTATAATGTATTTTGATTTACTCTAGATTTAACGAATTAAATATATATTATGATCGGCCGCGGTGGACCAGTGGTTATGCTCCTTGCCTCTGGTCCCGAGGGTCGCGAGTTCAAACCCGGCCGGGGTCGATGGATTTTTGAGGACGGAAAAATCTAAGGAGCAAGTCCTCCGGGAGGGACTTTCAGTCATGGGTCCCGAGTCTGAAGATTTTCAGGCTCGTAAAAGATCCTCAAGCCTGAATGAAAGGCCTCTAAGCAAAATTTACCGAATTTCCCGTCCTAGTACTACCTTGGTTTCCTAGATGTCAGTATGAGGCGGAACGCTGACCACGGACCACTCAAGTGACATCTATACGAAAAAAGTGTAACTAAATTAGTATGGTTCAAATTCATCCCTGTAGGGGGAGAGCGGCTAAATCTCTGTTAAGGGAAATATGAGCTTACAAGAATAAATATATAATATGTACAAGATATATAAAAAAACAGAAAAAAATATTTATCACAGAGTATAAAATTAAATAAATATAGAAAAGTTAATTATTAGACAACAGGTAACTGTATAAGCGTGACTTAAAGTGTCAAGTGTGCGACAACCCCTGATATCTTCAGGAAGGAAATTCCAGGAGCGGGCAGAGGCTACCAGAAGTGAATTAGATATATATACAATAAAAGATAGAATTCAACAACACCGCGTCGGCTGGGAAGAGCATGTTCAGAGAATGGAAGAAACAAGATTGCCCAAGATAGCATATCATTAACCAAAGGGATTAAGGGATGTAGGAAGACCTAGGAAATATGGAAGGAATCATTGTGAATTCGGAACAGGCGAATCGCTTAAACCTTGAAGTGAAGATGATGATGATGATGATGTTACACAATATATTGTGGGGATTCAAATGTAATTTGCGATTGCAACATAATATTAGAATAGGAAACTGTTGAAGGAAGGTGTTTCTTCTGAAACAATCTTGATATAAATGAAACCTCTGCTATCTTGTGTAGTATTTGATACTGGAATGTTTTCTTCAGTGTTGGCAGCTTCTCGAGTTATTAATTAAACGTTGTGTCAAATTCAGAAAAAGTCACTTGAAAATGTCTTCCTGTTACATAAATTCTTCTCATGTATCTCATCTTATGAAAAGAAGGTCATGGTTACCAGTCTGTTAACGATTAAAATAAACACTTTTTATTTTATTAAGTTATGTAGATAGGAAATAACACTATGAGGTTCTTTAATATTGTTTATTTTTTATTATTTCACTCACCTCATACTTCATAAATGTTCGTTGAAATGTTGTATGTTTGAAGCCGCCATCTTGTTCCAGTTGTTTACGTTATTCTTGTTTTCCTATGACTTGATAGCCAACTTTATTAAGTTATGTAGATAGGAAATAACACTATGAGGTTCTTTAATATTGTTTATTTTTTATTATTTCACTCACCTCATACTTCATAAATGTTCGTTGAAATGTTGTATGTTTGAAGCCGCCATCTTGTTCCAGTTGTTTACGTTATTCTTGTTTTCCTATGACTTGATAGCCAACTTTATTAAGTTATGTAGATAGGAAATAACACTATGAGGTTCTTTAATATTGTTTATTTTTTATTATTTCACTCACCTCATACTTCATATGTTCGTTGAAATGTTGTATGTTTGAAGCCGCCATCTTGTTCCAGTTGTTTACGTTATTCTTGTTTTCCTATGACTTGATAGCCAACTTTATTAAGTTATGTAGATAGGAAATAACACTATGAGGTTCTTTAATATTGTTTATTTTTTATTATTTCACTCACCTCATACTTCATAAATGTTCGTTGAAATGTTGTATGTTTGAAGCCGCCATCTTGTTCCAGTTGTTTACGTTATTCTTGTTTTCCTATGACTTGATAGCCAACTTTATTAAGTTATGTAGATAGGAAATAACACTATGAGGTTCTTTAATATTGTTTATTTTTTATTATTTCACTCACCTCATACTTCATAAATGTTCGTTGAAATGTTGTATGTTTGAAGCCGCCATCTTGTTCCAGTTGTTTACGTTATTCTTGTTTTCCTATGACTTGATAGCCAACTTTATTAAGTTATGTAGATAGGAAATAACACTATGAGGTTCTTTAATATTGTTTATTTTTTATTATTTCACTCACCTCATACTTCATAAATGTTCGTTGAAATGTTGTATGTTTGAAGCCGCCATCTTGTTCCAGTTGTTTACGTTTATTCTTGTTTTCCTATGACTTGATAGCCAACTTTATTAAGTTATGTAGATAGGAAATAACACTATGAGGTTCTTTAATATTGTTTATTTTTTATTATTTCACTCACCTCATACTTCATATGTTCGTTGAAATGTTGTATGTTTGAAGCCGCCATCTTGTTCCAGTTGTTTACGTTATTCTTGTTTTCCTATGACTTGATAGCCAACTTTATTAAGTTATGTAGATAGGAAATAACACTATGAGGTTCTTTAATATTGTTTATTTTTTATTATTCATTCACTCACCTCATACTTCATATGTTCGTTGAAATGTTGTATGTTTGAAGCCGCCATCTTGTTCCAGTTGTTTACGTTATTCTTGTTTTCCTATGACTTGATAGCCAACTTTATTAAGTTATGTAGATAGGAAATAACACTATGAGGTTCTTTAATATTGTTTATTTTTTATTATTTCACTCACCTCATACTTCATATGTTCGTTGAAATGTTGTATGTTTGAAGCCGCCATCTTGTTCCAGTTGTTTACGTTATTCTTGTTTTCCTATGACTTGATAGCCAACTTTATTAAGTTATGTAGATAGGAAATAACACTATGAGGTTCTTTAATATTGTTTATTTTTTATTATTTCACTCACCTCATACTTCATATGTTCGTTGAAATGTTGTATGTTTGAAGCCGCCATCTTGTTCCAGTTGTTTACGTTATTCTTGTTTTCCTATGACTTGATAGCCAACTTTATTAAGTTATGTAGATAGGAAATAACACTATGAGGTTCTTTAATATTGTTTATTTTTTATTATTTCACTCACCTCATACTTCATAAATGTTCGTTGAAATGTTGTATGTTTGAAGCCGCCATCTTGTTCCAGTTGTTTACGTTATTCTTGTTTTCCTATGACTTGATAGCCAACTTTATTAAGTTATGTAGATAGGAAATAACACTATGAGGTTCTTTAATATTGTTTATTTTTTATTATTTCACTCACCTCATACTTCATAAATGTTCGTTGAAATGTTGTATGTTTGAAGCCGCCATCTTGTTCCAGTTGTTTACGTTATTCTTGTTTTCCTATGACTTGATAGCCAACTTTATTAAGTTATGTAGATAGGAAATAACACTATGAGGTTCTTTAATATTGTTTATTTTTTATTATTTCACTCACCTCATACTTCATAAATGTTCGTTGAAATGTTGTATGTTTGAAGCCGCCATCTTGTTCCAGTTGTTTACGTTATTCTTGTTTTCCTATGACTTGATAGCCAACTTTATTAAGTTATGTAGATAGGAAATAACACTATGAGGTTCTTTAATATTGTTTATTTTTTATTATTTCACTCACCTCATACTTCATATGTTCGTTGAAATGTTGTATGTTTGAAGCCGCCATCTTGTTCCAGTTGTTTACGTTATTCTTGTTTTCCTATGACTTGATAGCCAACTTTATTAAGTTATGTAGATAGGAAATAACACTATGAGGTTCTTTAATATTGTTTATTTTTTATTATTTCACTCACCTCATACTTCATAAATGTTCGTTGAAATGTTGTATGTTTGAAGCCGCCATCTTGTTCCAGTTGTTTACGTTATTCTTGTTTTCCTATGACTTGATAGCCAACTTTATTAAGTTATGTAGATAGGAAATAACACTATGAGGTTCTTTAATATTGTTTATTTTTTATTATTTCACTCACCTCATACTTCATAAATGTTCGTTGAAATGTTGTATGTTTGAAGCCGCCATCTTGTTCCAGTTGTTTACGTTATTCTTGTTTTCCTATGACTTGATAGCCAACTTTATTAAGTTATGTAGATAGGAAATAACACTATGAGGTTCTTTAATATTGTTTATTTTTTATTATTTCACTCACCTCATACTTCATAATGTTCGTTGAAATGTTGTATGTTTGAAGCCGCCATCTTGTTCCAGTTGTTTACGTTATTCTTGTTTTCCTATGACTTGATAGCCAACTTTATTAAGTTATGTAGATAGGAAATAACACTATGAGGTTCTTTAATATTGTTTATTTTTTATTATTTCACTCACCTCATACTTCATATGTTCGTTGAAATGTTGTATGTTTGAAGCCGCCATCTTGTTCCAGTTGTTTACGTTATTCTTGTTTTCCTATGACTTGATAGCCAACTTTATTAAGTTATGTAGATAGGAAATAACACTATGAGGTTCTTTAATATTGTTTATTTTTTATTATTTCACTCACCTCATACTTCATATATGTTCGTTGAAATGTTGTATGTTTGAAGCCGCCATCTTGTTCCAGTTGTTTACGTTATTCTTGTTTTCCTATGACTTGATAGCCAACTTTATTAAGTTATGTAGATAGGAAATAACACTATGAGGTTCTTTAATATTGTTTATTTTTTATTATTTCACTCACCTCATACTTCATATGTTCGTTGAAATGTTGTATGTTTGAAGCCGCCATCTTGTTCCAGTTGTTTACGTTATTCTTGTTTTCCTATGACTTGATAGCCAACTTTATTAAGTTATGTAGATAGGAAATAACACTATGAGGTTCTTTAATATTGTTTATTTTTTATTATTTCACTCACCTCATACTTCATATATTTCGTTGAAATGTTGTATGTTTGAAGCCGCCATCTTGTTCCAGTTGTTTACGTTATTCTTGTTTTCCTATGACTTGATAGCCAACTTTATTAAGTTATGTAGATAGGAAATAACACTATGAGGTTCTTTAATATTGTTTATTTTTTATTATTTCACTCACCTCATACTTCATATGTTCGTTGAAATGTTGTATGTTTGAAGCCGCCATCTTGTTCCAGTTGTTTACGTTATTCTTGTTTTCCTATGACTTGATAGCCAACTTTATTAAGTTATGTAGATAGGAAATAACACTATGAGGTTCTTTAATATTGTTTATTTTTTATTATTTCACTCACCTCATACTTCATAAATGTTCGTTGAAATGTTGTATGTTTGAAGCCGCCATCTTGTTCCAGTTGTTTACGTTATTCTTGTTTTCCTATGACTTGATAGCCAACTTTATTAAGTTATGTAGATAGGAAATAACACTATGAGGTTCTTTAATATTGTTTATTTTTTATTATTTCACTCACCTCATACTTCATAAATGTTCGTTGAAATGTTGTATGTTTGAAGCCGCCATCTTGTTCCAGTTGTTTACGTTATTCTTGTTTTCCTATGACTTGATAGCCAACTTTATTAAGTTATGTAGATAGGAAATAACACTATGAGGTTCTTTAATATTGTTTATTTTTTATTATTTCACTCACCTCATACTTCATAAATGTTCGTTGAAATGTTGTATGTTTGAAGCCGCCATCTTGTTCCAGTTGTTTACGTTATTCTTGTTTTCCTATGACTTGATAGCCAACTTTATTAAGTTATGTAGATAGGAAATAACACTATGAGGTTCTTTAATATTGTTTATTTTTTATTATTTTCACTCACCTCATACTTCATAAATGTTCGTTGAAATGTTGTATGTTTGAAGCCGCCATCTTGTTCCAGTTGTTTACGTTATTCTTGTTTTCCTATGACTTGATAGCCAACTTTATTAAGTTATGTAGATAGGAAATAACACTATGAGGTTCTTTAATATTGTTTATTTTTTATTATTTCACTCACCTCATACTTCATAAATGTTCGTTGAAATGTTGTATGTTTGAAGCCGCCATCTTGTTCCAGTTGTTTACGTTATTCTTGTTTTCCTATGACTTGATAGCCAACTTTATTAAGTTATGTAGATAGGAAATAACACTATGAGGTTCTTTAATATTGTTTATTTTTATTATTTCACTCACCTCATACTTCATAAATGTTCGTTGAAATGTTGTATGTTTGAAGCCGCCATCTTGTTCCAGTTGTTTACGTTATTCTTGTTTTCCTATGACTTGATAGCCAACTTATTAAGTTATGTAGATAGGAAATAACACTATGAGGTTCTTTAATATTGTTTATTTTTTATTATTTCACTCACCTCATACTTCATAAATGTTCGTTGAAATGTTGTATGTTTGAAGCCGCCATCTTGTTCCAGTTGTTTACGTTATTCTTGTTTTCCTATGACTTGATAGCCAACTTTATTAAGTTATGTAGATAGGAAATAACACTATGAGGTTCTTTAATATTGTTTATTTTTTATTATTTCACTCACCTCATACTTCATAAATGTTCGTTGAAATGTTGTATGTTTGAAAAGCCGCCATCTTGTTTCCAGTTGTTTACGTTATTCTTGTGTTTCCTATGACTTGATAGCCAACTTTATTAAGTTATGTAGATAGGAAATAACACTATGAGGTTCTTTAATATTGTTTATTTTTTATTATTTCACTCACCTCATACTTCATAAATGTTCGTTGAAATGTTGTATGTTTGAAGCCGCCATCTTGTTCCAGTTTTTTACGTTATTTCTTGTTTTCCCTATGACTTGATAGCCAACTTTATTAAGTTATGTAGATAGGAAATAACACTATGAGGTTCTTTAATATTGTTTATTTTTTATTATTTCACTCCCTCATACTTCATAAATGTTCGTTGAAATGTTGTATGTTTGAAGCCGCCATCTTGTTCCAGTTGTTTACGTTATTCTTGTTTTCCTATGACTTGATAGCCAACTTTATTAAGTTATGTAGATAGGAAATAACACTATGAGGTTCTTTAATATTGTTTATTTTTTATTATTTCACTCACCTCATACTTCATATGTTCGTTGAAATGTTGTATGTTTGAAGCCGCCATCTTGTTCCAGTTGTTTACGTTATTCTTGTTTTCCTATGACTTGATAGCCAACTTTATTAAGTTATGTAGATAGGAAATAACACTATGAGGTTCTTTAATATTGTTTATTTTTTATTATTTCACTCACCTCATACTTCATAATGTTCGTTGAAATGTTGTATGTTTGAAAGCCGCCATCTTGTTCCAGTTGTTTACGTTTATTCTTGTTTTCCTATGACTTGATAGCCAACTTTATTAAGTTATGTAGATAGGAAATAACACTATGAGGTTCTTTAATATTGTTTATTTTTTATTATTTCACTCACCTCATACTTCATAAATGTTTCGTTGAAATGTTGTATGTTTGAAGAGCCGCCATCTTGTTCCAGTTGTTTACGTTATTCTTGTTTTCCTATGATTGATAGCCAACTTTATTAAGTTATGTAGATAGGAAATAACCACTATGAGGTTCTTTAATATTGTTTATTTTTTATTATTTCACTCACCTCATACTTCATAAATGTTCGTTGAAATGTTGTATGTTTTGAAGCCGCCATCTTGTTCCAGTTGTTTACGTTATTCTTGTTTTCCTATGACTTGATAGCCAACTTTATTAAGTTATGTAGATAGGAAATAACACTATGATGTTCTTTAATATTGTTTATTTTTTATTATTTCACTCACCTCATACTTCATAAATGTTCGTTGAAATGTTGTAATGTTTGAAGCCGCCATCTTGTTCCATTTGTTTACGTTATTCTTGTTTTCCTATGACTTGATAGCCAACTTTATTAAGTTATGTAGATAGGAAATAAACACTATGAGGTTCTTTAATATTGTTTATTTTTTATTATTTCACTCACCTCATACTTCATAAATGTTCCGTTGAAATGTTGTATGTTTTGATAGCCGCCATCTTGTTCCAGGTTGTTTACGTTATTCTTGTTTTCCTATGACTTGATAGCCAACTTTATTAAGTTATGTAGATAGGAAATAACACTATGAGGTTCTTTAATATGTTTATTTTTTATTATTTCACTCACCTCATACTTCATAAATTTTCGTTGAAATGTTGTATGTTTGGAAGCCCGCCATCTTGTTCCAGTTGTTTACGTTATTCTTGTTTTCCTATGACTTGATAGCCAACTTTATTAAGTTATGTAGATAGGAAATAAACACTATGAGGTTCTTTAATATTGTTTATTTTTTATTATTTCACTCACCTCATACTTCATAAATGTTCGTTGAAATGTTGTATGTTTGAAGCCGCCATCTTGTTCCAGTTGTTTACGTTATTCTTGTTTTCCTATACTTGATAAGCCAACTTTATTAAGTTATGTAGATAGGAAATAACACCTATGAGGTTTCTTTAAATATTGTTTATTTTTTATTATTTCACTTCACCTCATACTTCATAAGATGTCGTTGAAAATGTTGTATGTTTGAAGCCGCCATCTTGTTCCAGTTGTTTACGTTATTCTTGTTTTCCTATGACTTGAATAGCCAACTTTATTAAGTTATGTAGATAGGAAATAACACTATGAGGTTCTTTAAATTTGTTTTATTTTTTATTTTTATTATTTCACTCACCTCATACTTCATAAATGTTCGTTGAAATGTTTGTATGTTTGAAGCCGCCATCTTTGTTCCGTTTGTTTACGTTATTCTTGTTTTCCTATGACTTGATAGCCAACTTTATTAAGTTTATGTAGATAGGAAATAACACTATGAGATTCTTTAATATTGTTTATTTTTTATTATTTTCACTCACCGGCATACTTCATATGTTCGTTGAAATGTTGTATGTTTGAAGCCGCCCATCTTGTTCCAGTTGTTTACGTTATTCTTGTTTTCCTATGACTTGATAGCCAAACTTTATTAAGTTATGTAGATAGGAAATAACAACTATGGAGGTTACTTTAATATTGTTTTTATTTTATTATTTCAACTCACCTCATACTCATCAGCTGTTCGGTTGAAATGTTGTATGTTTGAAGCCGCCATCTTGTTTCAGTTGTTTACGTTATTCTTGTTTTCCTATGACTTGATAGCCAACTTTATTAAGTAGTAGATAGGAAAATAACACTATGAGGTGTCTTTAATATTGTTTTATTTTTTATTATTTCACTCACCCTCATACTTCATAATGTTCGTTGAAATGTTGTATGTTTGAAGCCGCCATCTTGTTCCAGTTGTTTACGTTATTCTTGTTTTCCTATGACTTGATAGCCAACTTTATTAAGTTATGTAGATAGGAAATAACACTATGAGGTTCTTTAATATTGTTTATTTTTTATTATTTCACTCACCTCATACTTCATATTTTCGTTGAAATGTTTGTATTTTTGAACCCGCCATCTTGTTGTTCCAGTTGTTTACGTTATTCTTGTTTTCCTATGACTTGATGACCAACTTTATTAAGTATTTGTAGATAGGAAAATACACTTGAGGTTCTTTAATATTGTTTATTTTTTATTATTTCACTCACCTCATACTTCCATATGTTTCGTTGAAATGTGTATGTTGAAGCCGCCATCTTGTTCCAGTGTTTACGTTATTCTTGTTGTCCTATGACTTGATAGCCAACTTATTAAGGTATGTAGATAGGAAATAACACTATGAGGTTCTTTAATATTGTTTATTTTTTATTATTTTCACTCACCTCATACTTCATATGTTCGTTGCAATTTGTATGTTTGAAGCCGCCATCTTGTTCCTGTTGTTTACGTTATTCTTGTTTTCCTATGGCTTGATAGCCAACTTTATTAAGTTATGTAGATAGGAAATAACTATGATGATTCTTTAATATTTTTTATTTTTATTATTTCACTCACCTCCTACTTCATATGTTCGTGAATGTTGTTGTTTTGGAGCCGCCATCTTGTTCCAGTTGTTTAGTTATTCTGTTTCCTATGACTTGATAGCACTTTATTAAGTTATGTAGATAGGAAATAACACTTGAGGTTCTTTAATATTGTTTATTTTTTATTATTTTACTACCGCATACTTCATAGGTTCGTTGTTGAAATGTTTGTATGTTTGAAGGACGCCATCTTGTTCCAGTTGTTACGTTATTCTTGGATTCCTATGACTTGATAGCCAACATTATTAAGGTACGTAGTAGCTAGAAATAACACTATGAGGTTCTTTAATATTGTTTATTTTTATTATTTCACTCACCCCGACTTAATATGTTCGTTGAAATGTTGTATGTTTGAAGGCCGCCATCTTGTTACAGTTGTTTACGTATTCTGTTTTCCATACTGACTTGATTAGCCAACTTTATTAAGTTATGTTAGATAGGAAAAATAACACTATGAGGTTCGTTAATATTGTTATGTTTTTATTATTTCACTCACCTCATACTTAATATGTTTCGTTGAAATGTTGTATGTTTGA